>PVLC010004549.1:0-70223 GCA_004027655.1 Graphiurus murinus | reverse complement strand
AAAGTTATACTGAAATCGTAAGTATTCAGGCATGACCAGGCAAGTCTGCCATTTCACCATTTCTGTTTTTGGGTCTAAGAAGGAAATTGTCACTGTTGTTATCTCCCAATCAGTGAGGAAGAGGAAAAGAATGAAGAACTGTAGCAATTTATAAACAATGCTCAGAAATGGCACAAACCACTTTTATTCATGTTCTGCTCATGATGAAACTTTTGAAGATGAGCAAAATTAATGTTATATGTGATGTTTGATTGCACCTCCTCTCTCTCCCTCTCCCTCTCCCTCTCCCTCTCCCTCTCCCTCTCCCTCTCGCAGTCTCTCTTTCTCTCCTTTTTGGTACTGGGGACTGATCCCATGGGCATTCTACCTATGAACTGCATGTTTTGCTTAGGTATCAATGGGGAAGTTACCAAAAAGGTGAATTTGGGGCAAATGCATTAAATTTTGATGAAAGAGGATAAGGAGCCACCCCAAATTCATATAAATGAGGAAGAAGTGTCCACGTAGAGTACAAGACTCCCCACATGGAAGATTACACATTACTTTCTGCTCCCCAAAACAAACAATTCAAGATATCTTTCTAGAGTGCAGCCCCTCCTTTAACATGGCCTTCTCTTAAACTGTCCACTCACTTCACTAAATAAATTCTTATGCTTCCACTATCCATGTTTCTTGTCTTAATTCTATCTTTTGGGAAGAAAGAACTGAGGAAAGTCGCTGTCCGCTAACAAAAGGATTTATACTAGTTAGGTATCTTAAACGATCAAGTGCAACAATTTCCAGCTTTAAATGTTGGAGAAAAGAGTAGAAGAGCAGTGCATACAGTATTCATGCTCATAATGAGAGATTAAATGATAGTAGAGAACTTCAGTGCAGTTGCTACATGAGTTCGAAATAGGAATATGCATTCCAAATAACTGCTTAATATTAGGCAGGGGGGGAAACATAAGACAAGCATATTCAATTAATATTAAGTTTTAGCCTGGCCTGGTGATGCACACCTGTAATCCCAGTACTTGAAAGACTGAAATAAGAGAATTATAGATTTGAAAGCCAGCCTCAACAATTTTGCAAGACTCTCAGCAACTTAATGAGACCCTATTTCAAAATAAAAAATAAAAAGGGTTAGGGTGTAGCTCAGAGGTAGAAATCCCTTGAGTTCAATCCCCAATATCAAAAAGAAAAAAAATATCAAGTGTTGACAGTATAACCAAAAAAATTAAATGTATTTAATATGATTATATATTAGGCCCATCAATTCATAGAGAATTGGGCCCAGAGATTATAAATAATTTGTTGAAGGTCATATAAATACAAGATAATGTTTAAACTACTATACTAAAAGAATAAGAGATTTAAATTTTTCATTCTGTGATTGTAAGGTATATAAGCAATAGAATCCTTAAATATATAGTAACAAAAAACTTCAAAGAAAAATAACACATTTTATTGATTACTTTTAAAATAGTAAATGAAATAAATTAATATTCAACTTCAAGTAATGCAAAAATGTTTATTTTAGTTCAATATAAAATATAATTCTCATTGGAATTTAACTCTCAGTTAATGAATAAATACATACTGAGAATATTTAAGTAATATGATGCATACATATTTAATTTATACCCATACCTTGCATATGTTTGCATGTATTTTATAAATAAGTTTCATGCTCCGTAAGGGACTTTATTAACACTTTAGTTATTCTTTGATCTTAGAATGCAACTTTATAAAGTTTATAGATGGTATAAGTTGTACAATGACCTCATCTAGTCACAGAAAGATCATAATGTTTAAAAAAAATGAAAAAGGGAAAATAAAAAACAAGAATTTAAAAAATCAATTTATGCACCTCTAAATAAATATTCAATTGAAGTAAAAATAAAAATTACAATTCCAAACATTATAGGAAATAATTTATCCTAGAACCATAAAAAATTAGCAGAAAATTAAGACATATTTAATTGTTTTAATAATCCTATGAGAAAACTTGAAAAAGGATAATGAATAAAAATTGGGAAATAAAAAGAAATACAATGAAAGAGAAAAATAAGAGCAAAATGAAAAGAAGAAAAATTGTTAACTATAAATTAGATTGTTATTTAAAATATTCCAATATATTCTAGCAAATAGTTTATTTAGGACAAGAAATAAAGGAAACATACCTATTGGAAAAGAGTTAAATTATGAAAAATTATGGCTTAAAAGATGTAACATTTTAGGGATAAGAAAGAAAGCTAATCAACTACAAACAATGCAGTAGTTCAATACATTATAGACACAAAATCAAACAATCAACTAGAAAGCCTATTTATTTAAAATGACAAGGTGGCAGAATATATAATGTACAATATAATATATGTTATATATAATACATTAACATGTATACAGAATATGTTTATGTATATATGTGTCTATATGAGTGATTAAAGTAGAATAACCTAAAAATGTTCTATTCACAATAAAACGTAAAACATCTAGGATAAAAATCATAAAAATTTTAAGAAATATATAAAAATATTTTAAAGTTTTAGTAAGGCAAATAAAAAAGACATGAAAAAGCTTGAAGTCACAATGTGTTACTATAATTAAAAAATAAAATGTAAAATCTATTTTATTTAAAATTAAATGATAGAAGTCAGGCATGGTGGTGGCGCATGCTTATAATCCCAGTACTTGGGAGGCTGAAACCAGAGGATCTGGATTTTCAGCCAGCCTCAGCTACTTAGTGAGGCCCTCCGCAACTTGTGAGACCATGTTTCAAGATAAAGAATAAAAAATAGGACAGGGGGTGTAGCTCGGAGGTAGAATGCCTCTGGGCTCAATCCCCAATACCAAAATAAATAAATAAATAAATACATAAATAAATAAATAAATCATTTTTATTTATATTCTGATCATAAAGGCATTTTTTGTCCTAATTGCAAAGCACATTAGGTTAAAAACAGAAAGTTTTGTAAAATTCGTTTTGAAAAAATGAAAGAAAAAAAATTACCTTATCAGACACTGGGTATTGCTAAGAAGAGCTACAAAATTAAATTGGATAACACTAATGCAAAAATAGAATTGATAGTATAAAAAGAGATAATGGAATACATAACAAAATAATATATTATCACCATTTTCGGGGGGAATTGAAAACTGTCCAAAACATATGTAGCACAATTTATTTTTATGAAAATATAAAATCCTATTCTCATTCTGTATAATTTTCAAAATTTCAAAAGTAAACGGAGAAATGATAAACTAGAAAATATGAACACACATTGAGGAAAACCTACCATATCTACTAATGCGAATGCAAATCAACATTCTTGTATGTCAAAGGAACAAATGTTAATGGAAAAATCAACAGAATTTTAGAGATAATCCTACCATTAACTAAAAAAACTACAACAAAAATTTAAAATAAGATAAAAGTTATATTTCCATAAATCTATAAGGAAATTTATAAATAAAATATGAGTAATAGTTTAATAGGTATTGAATATTACTAAGTGTAATTGAAAACAAAACAAAGATGAATTTTTTGTTGATATACTTTATAAGCAAAGCATCAATTTTGGCCTTTGGTAAAGAGTTAAATTTCTATATTTTTCTGTGATAACCTTTTTATATATTGGCTTCCAGAGACTTAAACATGTTCCTCCTGTTTCAATTCAAAATTCAACTATTTAAATATTTATGTTCAGAATTTGTAAGACATCATGAAAATACATGCTGGTATGAAATGTTATAAGTGATTATCATAATATTTTAAAATATATAAGCAAAACATGAAATAAGTGAACCTAATAGAACAAAAACATAGTCATTCAGATATTAAATAAAATATAAAAATATCAAACTTTTAAAAAATCAAATGTTAATAATTTATTTTTGTATTAATACTATTACTGTCAAACATGCACACACAAGTAGCTCATACATATATACATACTTAAAGAAGTAAGTCAGCCATATATATTATTTTTTCTTTCTTTTATTGGTGCATTATAGAATCACATCATAATGTAGTTCACAATGATAGTGACATATATGCACACAGCACCTGGTGGGCTTTCCCCTGAACACCTCCCCATTCTTCCCTTCCACATATAAGATATTGAGATTGGCATTTGTATTCTCACATATATATCTAATGCTAATGGAATTATTTCCTTCATTATTTCTCTTTCTCTCTCCCCACACCACCCTCTCCTAGATAACCTCCCTGAGTCCACTGGGATTTCTCCATTATGGAAAGTACCTCTTGTATCCCAACTACTCCCTATCTTTCACATATGGGAGAAGACATATTAGCAAGTCACTTTCTGTGACTGGCTAATCTTATTTAATGTAATATTCTCCAGGTCTATCCATTTTCCTGAAAGTGACATAATTTTTTTTCTTTATTGTTGAGTGGAATTCCATTGGGTGTATATCCTATAAGTTTGTAATCCATTCATCTGCTGATGGACATCTGGATTGGTTCCATAATTTGGCAATTGTGAATTGTGCTACTATAAACATGGATATGAATGTATTTCTATGATATTCTGATTTCAGTCACTTTGGAAAAATACCCAGGAGGTATAGCTGTATCATGTAATGTATACATTTCCAGTTTTCTGAGGAATCTCCACATTGATCTCGATAATTGCTGCACTAATTTGTAATCTCAACAGTGTAGAAGAGTTCCTATTTCCCCACATTCTCACCAACATTTATTATTGCTTTACTTCTTAATGATTGCCATTATAATTGTAGTTAGATGGAATCTCAGTGTTGCTAATGATGTTGAACTTTTTTATGTATTTATTGGCAATTTGTGTATTATATTTTGTGAAGTGTCTATTCAGTTCAATTGTCCATTACTTGATTGTTATTTCTTCTTTTTATTATTAAATCTTAATTTGTATATTCTAGATATTAGCCATCTATCAGAAGAATAGCTGGAAAAGATCTTCTCCCATTCTGTAAATTCTCTCTTTAGATTATTTATGGTTTCCTCCGATAAACAGAAATGTTTTAGTTTAATGCATGTCTTATTGAGGAAGTTTCTACCTGCACCTATATATTGGAGTGTTGGTCCTATGTCCTCCTCTAGGAATTTCAAAGTTTCTGGTCTAATTCCCAGGTCCTTGTGTTGACACTTGTGCAAAGTGAGAAGTGATTTAATTACATTTTTATTTTGGATTTCCTTTTGTTGATTTCTACTTTCATTCCATTATGATTTGAAAAGATGCAAGGAATTATATTACATATTTTTAAAATTTGCTAGTAATTGCTTTGTGGCACAGAATATGGTCTATTTTGGAAAAGGGTCAATGAGCAGCTGAGAAGAATGTGTATTCAGATATTTTTACTTGATATATTCTGTATATGTCTATTAGGTCCATTTGGTTTATAGTGTTTTTAGATCTGAAGAGTCTTTACTTACCTTTTGTCTGGATGATCAATCTAGTGGTACAAGAGGTGTGTTGAAGTCTCTCAATATTTTTGTATCAGAGTCAATCTGAAACTTAATGTCTGAAGAGTTTGTTTTTTTATAAAAGTGGATATGCCCTCATTTGGGGAATACGTATTTACTGTCGTTATATCTTCCTGTTGAATTGTTCTTTTTATTAGTAAGAAATGACTCACTTTGTATCTTCTGATAAGTTTTGACATAAAGTCTGCTTTGCTGGATATGAGAGTTGCTACTTCTGCTTGTTTTTTTTTTAACACTATTTGCATGAAATATATTTTTCTATCCTTTCACCTTTAAAAAAATATATATAGTTATATATATATATATATTATATATATACTATATATATATAATATATATATATATTATAAAGAACATAATACAACTATATATATATATATATATATATAGTTGTATTATGTTCTTTAATCCACATTGCTAGTCTATACCTTTTAATTGGGGAGTTTGGACCTTTGACATTCAATGTTATAATTGAGATATGATATATCCTGTCATTTTTAGTTATATTTTCTGTTTGATATAGTGTTATTTCTTCTTTATTTAGTTACCCATCTGGTGGAATACACCACTTTTCTGTTTCTGGTATTTATTTATTTTTTCTTTATGTAAGTATTTTCTCTAGTGCCAGCATGGTAGTCATGAATTGTTTAGGTTTCTAGTTATCTAGGAAGGTTTCTTTATTTCTCTGTCAGTTTTGAAAGATATCTCTACTGAATATAGCAGTTTTGGTTATGAATTGTATTTTTTTAGAGTCTGCAGTATATCATAAAAGTCTCTCCTGGCTTTTACAATTTGGCTTGAAAAGCCAAGAGTAATTCTTATTGCTTTTACCCTGAATGTCACTATTCTTTTGCTCTCCATGCATTTAAAATTTTTTCCTTGACCTGTATGTTATTAGTTTTGAGTATTATGTGGTGTAAAGTTTCTTTTTGATCCTTTCTTCCTGGGGTTCTATATGTTTCCTGTACATGGATGTCCAAGTAGTTTTCTATGTTTTGGAAATACACAGCTATTATTTTTTTAAGAGCTTTCTAATGTGCTTAGTTTGTGCTACTAGACCTTCTTCAATGCCTATTATCCATATGTTGTTTCATATTGTCCCATATTTCTTGAATACTCTGCTTTTGTTTTAGTATTAGATTTTTTGCACTATATTGTAGAGTGTGTAGTCAGTTTTGAATGTACTGTCTTCCAAGAGTGAGACCTTATTTTTCATGTGGTCTATTCTGCCAGAAGTAATTTATATTGAAGTCTTTCATTAATTTATTGTCTCCTTCATTTCTCTCACAGCCTACTTTTGTTTCTTCCTTGGTGCCTCAACTTCTCTATTGATATATTATTTTATATCATACATACTTTTTAAATTCATTTCTAATGCCTTTGATCATATTGAAAATGAAATTCCAAATTCTTCTGACATTTTCTTTCTTTCTTTCTTTATTTTATTTTTGTATAATAATTGGTGCATTTTAAACATATATCTTTGTTAGGTAAGAGTTGATAAAGGCATATATACACACATTACACACATTTCTCATTTAACCCCTTCCCCAAATCTCACCCCACTCCCTCACCCTCCTTTGTTCTCGAATTCAGTTTAGTGATTGACCTTGATATATTTGTGAAAGTACATCGTGTGCATTAGGGTGCCCCCCCCACCCCTGTCCATCCCCTTTCGTTAAGTCAACTATTTTGCTTATAGAGGGTCTCTCCTTTTTCATCTGGCAACCCTCTTATGCCCCATCTTCTGCCTAACATCCGCATATCAGGGAGAATTTCTTTACTCTTTGTGATTGGCTAATCTCAATATAATGTTTTCCAGTTGCATCCATTTCCCTGCAAAGAACATGATTTTGTTTTTCTTTATGGCTGAGTAAAATTCCATTGTGTATATATCTCGTAGTTTTGTAATCCATTCATCTGTGGATGGACATCTTGGCTGCTTCCATAGTTTGGCAATTGTGAATTGTGCAGCTATAAACATAGATACACATGCATTGGTCTGATAGTTTGGTTTCCATTCTTTTGGGTAGATACCCAGAAGTGGTATTGCTGGATCATATAGTACGTTTATTCCCATTCATCTCAGGAGCCTCCATACTGTTTTCTAAAGTGGCTGTACTAATTTACAATCCCACCAACAATGTATTAGGGTTCCCACTTCTCCACACCTTTGCCAATATTTGTTGTTGTTTGTGTTTTTTTATGATTGCCATTCTGATTGGAGTTAGGTGAAATCTCAAGCATCTGAATCTCAGTATCTGTTGTTGAATTGTGGGCATTTATTGTTTCCTCATTGGTCTTCATTGTCATGTTTTCAGAATTCCCTAGTTTCTATCTATCTCTTGCATCCTCTTCCTCTTTGGGAGTCCTATGTCCATTTGTTGTTCCTTTATAGCAAGTTTTATGTAGGGCATACATATTTGCCTCAACAAATCTGTCTCATGTAATCAGACTTTGAGTAGGGTTCCCAGAACCTCTTTAACAACATATAGTTCTTAGTCAGTGCAGGCAAGCAGGACTCCCTTATAGGATGCAATCTTCCATGCTATCTGGGCCCAAACTCAACAGGGCCAGATTCTATAATGTTATGTTCAGAACTTGCAGCTTATTTCTGAGATTTAATGCCCCAGGAAGACCACTGCTGCTTTGCTGGTTGAAACACATGAAAAGTTGTGAAGTCCTGGCTTTTGGCATCTGTAGTCACTGGGCCCAAACTCAGCAGAGCCAAAGATTATGACATTTCTGTTCTTGTGTCTTGCTGGTTGAGCTTTGATGCCTCAGGGATACCATTGGTGATATGCTGGTTGTGACTCTATGGAGACCTGTCAGGCATTGGTTTGCATGTCCACCAGGCACAAACTCTTCTGGCTGAGAGAGTGTTACATTTCCAGCCTGCAGCATGGCTGTATGAGTCAAATTAGTCCAGAGACACTACTGCTACTTTGCCAGTTACAATCACAAGAAACTCTACTTGCCCTTGGCTTCCCTGGTTTCAGGGCTCACACTCCAGCAGGGGGAAATTTTACATTCTGAACCTAGAGCTTGGGTGCATGAGCTATCTAGCCCAAAGGGAACCACTGGTGCTCTGGGCAGCTGTGTTCATGTGAGACCATGGTCACAAGCCTTAGTACTTATGGCACTCATCCATCATTGTGGGCTGGTGTATAGCCTTCTGAGCCTACAGCACAGTTGACTGAGTTATTTTAGTCTATGAACACCACTGCTGGCTATCCTGCAGTGATTGCTGGATACCTGACAGGAGTAGAGTGAACTGCTGACACTAGGTTCTCTGCCTCTCCAGATTGTCCCTAGGAACTATATGCAAATTCATGTTTCTGCTGTGTCTAGCTGTAGCTCCTTTTTCCTATCTCTGTAGGGATGATTTGGAGGCTCACACACTCTCATGTTTGTTCATTGCCATGCAAGTCCCATAGCAACGTAGGCTCCCACTGGAAGAGTTTGTAAACTCCTGATATTAACAAACTTTTTGTAACTGATGAGTCCCTGCAGGTAGGGCTTATAGTTTCTCAGGACTGAGGGGTTCAGCTACAACCATGGGAGTTGACTGGGTGATTTGGAGGGTTGGTCTGGAGATTCATACTAGCCTTGACAAAGCAGGTTGTGGTCCAGACAAGTTTGGCTACAGTCATAGAAATTTTCACTGTAGTTTGACTGGGTAGTCTGGAGATAAACTGAGAGTGGAGAAAGAAGAATGTGATTGTTTTTGGTTTGGTTCTCTGCCATCACTAGATCAACAAGATTTAGCCTCCTCTTTGCTGGACTTTGTCTCTGAGAGTCACAGGATTCCAACAGCTGCCAGCTTCCATGCAGGCTCACCAAGATGGCACCCACCTCTGCTCTCTGCTCACCAGATGAGACCTGTGGGGCTTTATTTAGCCTTCTACTCTCTCTGCTGCCTCCAATTCAAACACATTTTGACTGTCTTCTGTTGAGTTATTGCTTTTCTTCACTTGCCAAAAAACATCTTCTTGATGTTTGAGTTTGGAGTCTTGGAGCAACAGAAACAAACTACCTTCCTCTATTCTACCATCTTTTTCCTACCATAAATATTCTTATTAATCTTTAGTACTGCATACTTCCAATTCTTTGCAGCAGTTTTACTTCCTTTACTATATTGCCTTATGTGCTTTCACCAAATAGATGTCCAACTTATTTACTTACCATGTAAATATTTTTGTTAATGTTTAAGATAAAAATTTTAATAAAAGAAAACTTTACACATTCTTTTCACATTTTTGAAAAAAAAAAGGAGAAAGTACATGGAATTTAGGGCAAGCAGAATAGGATAATTCCATTAAAGGAAAGCCCTGGTCTTTTTCAGTCACAATTTTGTTCAGGCATGGAATGAGAAATAATCAATTTAATGCTTTGATGTTTTAATGTACTATATTATACCAAAACTGAGTATGATTCAGGCATAGATTATTCATCAGTGGAACTAACATAGAAATTTTTGTAGATGGTTTAGGGATAAAAAACTTAAAAGACAAGCTTCAAGAATAAGAGAAAAAAATAGGACTGTGATTCACTCCTGCAACCCCAATACTTAGAGTTTGAGGATTATAGGTTTGAGGCTAGCCCATGATAGCTTAGGAAATTTCTATTCCAAAATAAAAATGAAAAAAGAGCCAGGGGTGCAGCTCAGAGGTAGAACATTCTTTTGTTCAATTCTCAGTAACACACACACACACACACACACACACACACACACGAGGAAAGATAAATTAGAGATAGCAAGTATAGAGATATTTTTGAGAAATTTTACTAAAAGTAGTAGAATGGGTGGATATGGGATAAAAGTTATAGAGATCACTAATCAAGTAAATGATTTCTTGGTATAGAGGAATATTAATATGTTTGCATATTGATGAAGAAGACTCAAAAGAAAGAACTTTATTATGTAAATGAGTAGAGATCATTATAAGGCACTGCACTTGATTAGTGGAGACCTGATAAGAAACCAGTTCTTAAGTTCAGAAATTTTTATCAGAAATATTTACCTATAGTATTGAAGGAGATATTCCAGTACATATACCTAGAAAAATGGGGAAGATGCGGGACAATGCTTGTGGATATTCTCTTCTGATTAATATAAGATTTTTGGTGAAATTTTAAGTTCTTTAGCTGAGAGTGGGGATAGAAAACAAGTTGCTGGAAGATTTTGGAGAAAGAAGAGTATATGGCATTGTTATGATAATGATGATAATGACATACTGAATGACCAGGGTAAGTACTTTATTTCTGTGCAGACCCCAGCATGACCTTAAACCTTATGTCTATGAATTCAAAGTGATGCCAGATAGCATGTTGTGTTTCTCTTCAGATATGCACAGCTGCAAGGGAAAAATATAGGAGAATTACATTTTTTAAAGTTTCAAATTTAACTTTTTGATAAGAAAAAATAGAAGCAGGGAAGGTCAAAATTCAATCAAGAAATGTTCCTAATGCGATTACCTATAGAATTTAGTATGCATAAAAAGAAAAAATAAGACATGATCCAGACAAAGAATATCAAAAAGGCGATTGGAGCAATATGTACAGTAAAATTTTTTTACAAAGTTACTACAATATGAACACATTCCTATCTAGCATCTTCTATAGCAAAAGGTGACTACAATATATCGCTAAGGTTGCAGATTATTTGAACAAGCCCTTTCAAGTTTTAGAACTGATACTCTTATAAAACAAAATATATTTGTTGGTTATTTAAATATTAAAGTAAAAAAAAATAATTCCACAAAATCTTTAAAAATAATTGTTAATATCTATTTTAAAGTTATACTTTATGTTCACTTTTTTAATGTGATAGAAAAATTTACATTTCAAAATTTATAAAATACTAGCTGGGCATGATAGCACTTGCCTATAATTCAGTACCGGGGAGACTAAGACAGGAGGATTCTAGGTCTGAGGACAAGCTCAGCAATTCAGTGAGACCATGTTTAAAATAAAATATATAAAGGGCTAGGAGTATAGTTCAGAGGTAGAATGTCCCTGAATTCAAAATTCAACCCCCAGTACCACACACACACACACACACACACACACACACACACACACAAACACAAAATATTACACAAATTTAAGATTGTAAGATTTCAGGAAAATATAAAAAATGCTTAAATATCACACATAATTTATTAAAAATTACTCTTAGAATGATAACTCTATTTGTATAAAATACTAAATACTTCTGAAAAAGCAAATAAGCAAATTACCCTGTATTTTTCCTTTAATAAATTTATGTGTTTTCCATCTGTAATGTAATTTTAAGCAATGTTATTTTAATTTACATTAATAAAAAACTCAGTTTTAAGTAAAATTCCAGTTCTCTATTAAACTTATGAAACATTAGTAATAATCAGCAAGATGTCTTGGGTAAAATTATACATGTAGTATGTGGGTGTGTTTCTGGGGATTGAACTGAGGGGTGTTCTACCTTTGAGCTACACTTCCAGCCCTATTTTATTTTGAAAGAGGGTCTCACTAAGTTACCTTGCACTGGTCTGGAATCTGTGATCTTCCTGTCTCAACCTCCCAAGTACTAGGATAACAGGTATGCAAGACTGTGTCCTCTTTTATTATAATTTGAATCATAAATTTTGTAAAAGAATAAATTTTAGACACTAAATATTGATATTGTAAAAGCAAATATTTTAAAGCAAATGAATATTTATATTTACATTGATATGAATAGAAAGTAAAATCCCCACAATCCCCTTTACTTCCCACACAAAGCCTGCCCACCACCACCACTCTGTAATAGTGTGCTGCATTTATTACAATTGGGAAATTTTTTAATGAGATAAATTTCCATTTGTTTTCATTTAAAAATTTTGTGTAGATAGTTAATCTAAGATCATGATCATAGTTTTTAAAAGGACAAAAATAATATCAAATGAGCAAAATAATTTTGAAGTTCTTAAAGGAAATTGTCTAGACAGTACTATAGAATAGTCCTTTTGTAGTTATGGAGGAGTTCCATCTCTACAGTGTCAAACATTTGTGACTATTTAACACTTAAAATACATTAATGCTGTTAAGAAACTGAATTTTTGCTTTTGCTTTGTTGTTGTTGGTGGTGGTGGTGGTGGTCATGGTGGTGGTGGTCATGGGGATTGAACCAGGGTCATTCTACCCCCCAGCTATACATCCAACTTACTTTTTTATTTATTTAATTTTTTTGAAACAGGATTTTGCTAGGTTGCTTAGTGTCTCTCTAAATTGCTGAGACTGGTCTAAAACCTGCAGTACTCTTGTTTAATCCTCTCAAGTACTGGAATTACAGGTGTGCCCCACCATGCCCAGCTGCTTTTGATTAATTTAAATTTAACTAACCACATGAAGCTAGTAACTACTATACTGGACAAGATGGGACAGAGATGTTTTAGGGGACCAAATATTATTTGGAGGTTGTGGAATATTTAATTTATTTTGTGCTTTATATTATATCATTATAAAAAAAGAAATATATACATGGAGAGAGAAAGAGAGAGAAGATACTAACTACATTTGTAATCACTCTGGAATGTGTTACCTTGACTAACATATAGTGCCTAGAATTCTCTTTAGCAAGATTCTAGTTACAGTGAAATAGACATTCCATGTAAATGAGAGTTTTTCTGAATTAAAGATTTGAGAACATAAGGAAAGTAACAGACATTTGATAACACACAGCATCTTCTTCTGGTTATTCAATCAAATATAAAACTTGATGCTGTTGTTAAAGGATTTTCCAAATATCAGTAATTGACCTTAAGTTATTCAAAAGCAAGATGATTATATGTAGGTATAACTTAATATATCAAAAGCATTTTTAAAAATGTTGAATCCTTTCTTGAGTTTAGAGACTCCCAACTAGCAGCTGTGTTTGCAGTTGTTCTCCATTTAGGTTGAATCTTCCTTCTTTATTGTCCATTCATGTTCATGGGGTTCTTACCCACTCCTGATTAGTAGTAAAAACAAAATATAAGAAAGAACTACTACACATACATGACTGGTTGAAAAAATCATGAGATGTATGATGTAACAAAATATTATGCCATCTTTAAAATGTATGAAACCGCTCTCTGCATAATGACATGGAATTAATTTCAAGTTTGATTGCTTATAAAGAATAAAAAATGTATGAGGATATTATTTTTATAACAAGGTGATTTTTGCACTTTTGTACAATATTTCTGGAGAGTACATTACAATAATATTTCTGGTGGAGGGGATCTGAGGAATGGAAATCAAGATAGAAAGGAGGCTTATTTTTGTTTCATAGCACTTAGCATTATTTTGACATTGTTATTTGCATATTTGTGAGTATATATTATATTGTGTCTTGGAAGTATTTAAATAAAAGTCAGTATTAAGTAACCAATTGAGGGCAGTAGTCATGATTGAACGACATATGGGTTTCTGTGGAGCTGAGGTTAAGTACAGGCTGGAGGTAAAGACATGACTCAAATCATTCCCTGCAGCCGCAGATGTGCACTTAATTATATAAACATGATTGGGGAAAAATGCAAGGTGCCTGCACACATTCACACATGTGACATTTTGCCCTGATCCTGGTATAAGGAACAGGTAGCTTTATTCTGTAGAATAAAGCTTCTGTTGTTGTTTTCCATATGACAACCTGCCCCCCATGCTTTCTTTTCTTGATATCTTACCACCAAAACCTCCTCGGCAACCTCAGCTGGCCTCTGATACTTGGTGTAGTCTGAAGGATGAGATGAGTACCCCAGTACCCCTCTGGAAGAGCAGCCCTGGGAGAAACAAGCTGTACCCAGTAGAAAGAAGTACAGAAGGCTTTTGAAATGCTGGGGCTTCACATTAAAGTGTCACATCGTGAGGCAGTGGGACAGGTGGCCTGGATATTGGTGGTGCTGTGTCATGCTAGCCATGACATTCAGGAGCTGAAAGAGCAGGTCTACTAGATGCAATTGCGGAAGAAGGAATTAGAACAACATTTAGTAATATCAGATGGGCTTTGTATGAGCCCACTGATTCTGCTTCAACTTCTTACTCCAGTAGTTCAATAGACTTCTTCTGACATTCCTGACCCATGATAAGTCAGAGGGTGGCAATTGAGGAGACTTTGGCCTCCAAGGCAGGAGCTGCAGGACTCTGACAATCCACCTACCACACCACTATGACTCAATACACACCAATGAAATTATGTGATTTGGCAAAGTAATGTACGCAAAAAATAAGGGAAATAGTCCTTGAGCCTGCCGGATGATAGGACTGATAATATTGAACTGAACCTGAATGAAATAACCAAATTGGCTAGTACAACCAATACACCCTCCTTGTCTTAGCATCTGTAGAACATGACTGTGACCAATGGACAAGACAGGAATCAGACTCTGATTAACAAGCTCATAGCCACAGCCTGCATGGTTTGTAATAACACAGGTGACTTGCCAGAGATTGAATAAGTGGACTACCTACTTAGATCTGGTACAGATCATACCCAAGATGGGTATGTGGAAGATGATGTTTGAAGCCCAGTACACTAGCCCTGATGAAGAGCCATGTATGGCCTATATGAATGGTCTAATCCTGGCAGTTGGTCCCCAAGGCACTTTAAGCACAATGGCTACCCTCCTGGCCCTGTATGTCAATCAGCAGGTTCATGTAGTGATGGCCAGCTTGGCCATGCTGGGATACATGGAAGTGTACTGGCAGGGGTACAAAGCCCAAATGTAAGCCATAGTATGGTTGGGTTCAGGGCTCTCAGCAGGATAGGGCCCCAAGTTGCAGAATCATAAGTCAGGAGATGCAACAAAGGGTCTAAAAAGTCAGCCACAGGCAAATGTGGTTTGACCTACTAGTGGCTGGACTGACAAAGTTGATAGCACACCAGCCCAATGAAGTACTTTTGGCACTCTGGTAACAGCTTCATCCAAACAAAAAGTACACCACTTTACCTCCAAAAAAAAAAAAAAAGACAGAGAAAATAGCCTGAGAGATATGTGTTGCTGACTTTCTCCCAGACTAGGGACTCAGTTAGGGTACCCAGTTAGCAAGGGAACTCCTGACCTGAGGCTGCATGCAGAATTCACTGTTCTTCATTTGACTGGTCCCCACCACAATGTGCAATGTATGCTGGCACTAGTTGATACAGAAACAGACAACACTCTCCTAATTGGCAACCTGGAAATTTTTACTAGATCTAAGGTTGCCGTAAAGAGTTATGGAAACCGTTTCATTATGGTTTGATGTGTCCTGGTGATTTTGGAAATCAGACATCTGCCTCCTAAGCAATATGATATGGATATATCTCTCATAGCTGAGTATATCCTGGGGGTAGATGTATTGCAGAAATTGACTGTGCAGTAAAATATCAGAGAATTCCATCTCTGGGTGCATGTGTTAAATACCGTCACTAGAGGACATCCCCATCATGTTGCCTTACAACTCACTCAAGCCATGAGTATTATGAATATAAGGAAGTACAAATTACCAGGGGGGGCATGAAAAAATTGGACAAAGATACTGAAGCTAGAAGAGGCAAAGTGTAATCCACCTGACTCATAGCCCATTCAACTCTCCCATATATCCAGTACAAAAACCTAATGGTTCCTGGTGCATTACAGTGAACAATCAGGAGTTAAATAAAGTGGCACCATCCTTGCATGCAGTAGTACCCAGAATTTCAGAACTGATGAATCACTTGCTGCATGAACTGGGACAGTTCCATTACATTGTAGACATGGCAAATGCCTTTTTCGCCATTGATACTATTATGGAAAGCAAAGAACAATTTACTTTTATCTGGGAAGGGTAGCAATGAATTGTTTTGGTATTGCCCCAGGGATACCCGCATAGTTTCACCTTGTGTTATGGTTTGGTGGCAAAGAATTTAGCCTCCTGGCAGAAGCCTGATGCTGAATGGCTGTTCCATTATATAGATGATATTATGCTAACCTCTGATTGTCTTGCAGAGTTAGAAGCAGCTGCATGTGACCTCCAAACCACTCTTCAGAAATGCAAGTAGGCTGTCAAGAACTATGTTCAAGGACCTGGATATTATGTGAAATCATTGAAAGTTGTCTGATCAGTTAAGACAAAGGTGACACCCAAAGCAGTTAAAGAAAAGATACAAGCTTATCCTCAACTGGAAATAATCAAACAGTTACAGATGTATCCGGGTCTTTTGGGGTCTTGGCAAATGTTTATCCATCACATAGCTATGTTTATGCTCCTCTTACATCACCTTGTCTTTAAGAGGACAACTTGGAATTGGACCCCTGAAATGAAAACTGCATTCACTGCCACCAAGGGGCAGTGGCATAAGCACAAACTCTGTAGTTTGTGGTAGACCTTGCCTTCCCTTTCCTGCTAACAGTCCATGGGATAACACAAGCTTTAGATGGTGGTTATGGCAGGACAATCCAAACTGTTTTTTGATCACAGCTATGAAAATGGGCAGAGGCACCCTACTCTCTCACTAAAAAATGGCTAGTGGCTGTATATGCTGCCCTCTTAGCTTGCAAACTCATTACAGGCACTGGGTCAGTGATAGTGCAGACCACCTACCCTTGAAAAATACTGGGCCATTGAATGTACATACACCTGGGAAGTCTACCAGGCGCTAAACTTATGGATTCCCCAATGAGCAGCACAAGACTCCTTGGTTTGGCACTGCCCATTGTGGGGCAAGGATATGTGGTAAAATCTGTAGAAATGGAGCCTCTGGGAAGGCACTATTATACATCAAGTTCCAGGGCATGGGCCCTTACAGGCTCCCGGTAATGATGCCACTGATACTTTAGCAGAAGTTTGGGCTCTTGGACTACCCCGGAGCCCTTGTTAGTAGCACTGTGATTATATACGAAGCTTGGACATGTAGACACCTACACCATGGTGGGGATTAAAGGCAAGATGTTGTATGGTAGTGTCCTTGGTGTGCAGAACACCAACCATAGCAGTGTAGGGTTCTTACAACCCTGGGACAAATTCTCTAAGATATTCAATCTTTACAGGAATGGCAGGTTGACTTTATTGGACCACTGTTAATAGACCAATGATTTCAATATATACTGACAGCTGTAGATATAGCTATGCGATTGGGTTTTTCTTATCCTGTGGTATGGGCTGATCAGAAACATACTGTAGCTGCCCTTGAACAACTATCAGCAGCCTATGATAAGCCCTTGGTAGTGGCAAGTGACAGAGGTATCCACTTTACAGGCCCACAGGTACAGACCTGGGCTAAATGGCGTACAGTGGCAATTGCATGTTCCCTACCAGTCTCAAGCAGCCAGAATGATTGAATGCTTTAATGGACTCCTAAAAGAGAAGCTGAAGACCTTGACCACCCCCTCCCCATTGTAAGAGGTGGCAGGCACAAGTCCCCATGGCAGTGCAGCTTTTAAATGAGCAATCTTGTCACACTGTGAAGGCTCCCTTAGATAATGTAATAGCAGGAATGCTCTGCACTTTGAAGGTAAAAGGAAGCTTTGAGGAACCCTGGCTGTGACTAGAGGCAAGAGGAGGAGCCCTCTTACTCTCTACACCTAAACCCTTGGCCCCAGGGCAGCAAGATGTGTGGTAGTGGCCCTAGCATGTGCAGACTTCTCAGGAGCCATGAGTTGCACTCCTGGAACCATGGGGCCTGGAACAGAAGGTCCAGTTACAACTGGACCCTTGGACAGCTGCCTGGTTCTGCCAGGTACATGTCTTGCTTCCCCCCACAGGTGGAAGGCACAATTTTAAAAGGCATATAGGTCATAAGACCATGACCCATTCTGTTGTATTTGGTGGAGGATGTTACTAACCCCTTAAATCCTAGCCAGGGAATTTTGGTGTGGTACTATTGCCCTGAAGTGGCCATCATTCTGTCAAATGTTTTCTTGCAAGATGAGTATGTCTCTTGCATTCTCCCAAAAGAGAAGGGCTTACCTATGATTCATATTCTCTCTCTTTCTCTCTCCCCTGTTCTATCATCCAGGTTAACATTAGGAAATGGACTGCTTTCCTGGGCACATATCTCTGCCAGGTTGTGCAACACCTCCCATTTATGGGTCTGCATCAAGTTACCAGTGGAGGGAGTGGAAGGTCTCCCATGGTGAATTGCCTCTGCAACTGCAGACAAATGGAAACTGGAACCACAGTAGCATAACATGGGATAAGCAACACTGCATAATAGAGGACTTGGTGTGCCAAGACCCTGGTAATGGCCCTCCTCCCATTGTCGGGATATGCTATGGAAAATGGGAGGGGCTGGTTAACAGGGAAATATGCAGAGCTTGTAAACATAGCACCTTTTTTGTATAGAACAGATGAACTGGTCTGTAACCAATCAAATTGTTGAATGGTTGCCCAACAACTATGTCAGAATATCACTCATTTACAGGACACCAACCAGTGGTGGAATGAGTGGAAACTAATAGGGACCAAACCCACTGATTTATTCTTATGTTTATCTCTGGGCTTGCACACATTGCTGGCCATACCTCCCTGCCCATTGAACAAGAAGGTTTACCTGGGGAAGGCCATTTATACAAGGATGAATATTCTTGACTCTTCCCCATAAACCTATAACTGTGGCCTCATATGTCACCATTGGCACCATGAGCACCCAGTTGCATGGTGGTTGTATCCATTAGCCTTGTTCTTTCCAGGGGGTGGACCTATAAATGTACTGCCACCTTCTAAGGGGTGGAGTGTGGAGCCCAGAGGAAGTACAGTCCAGTGATGAGGACACGACACTGCTCATCACACACAGCCACAGTAGTGCATTTACTTATATAAGCATGATAGGAAAAATGAAACATGCCTATGCACATCCACGCTGGCATGGACATGTGCCATTTTGCCCAGAATCTTTTATAAGGAACAGGTCTGTAAAATAAAGCTGCTCTTCTTGTTCTCTGTATGGTATTTTTACCTGCTTTCTTCTCTCTGGGGATCTCACAGCCGAAACCTCCTTGGCAACCACAGCTGTCCTCTAACAGTGTCCAAATCAAAGGATTCATGATATTTGCAGTGGAGCCAGTTGTGACACTGAAATACTGTAGTAAATGACTGATGGTAATTCTGCCATGAGTGTGAAGACTCAAGAAACATTGGAGCCGGGCGTGGTGGCGCACGCTTGTAATCCCAGCATTCAGGAGGCTGAGACCGGAGGATCCGGGTTCGCAGCCAGCCTCAGCTACCTCTGAGGCACTCCGGAACTTAGTGAGACTCGGTTTCAAAATAAAGAATAAAAAAATAGGGCTGGGGGTGTAGCTCGGAGGTAGAATGCCCCTGAGTTCAATCCCCAGTACCGCAAAAAAAAAAAAAAAAAAAAAAAAGAAACATTGGGATTTTCCTGTCTCTTCTGATGAGCATAAGTAAAGTTTAACTGAGAGTAAGCAGCAGGAGCATACTTGTTTATTTTCATCACTGTGTGTTCAATGGATGGCTTCACATGCTCAAAGGTTTGCTTAGCTGACAACTCAGACTTAAAGAGAACTAACAGAAAGAAACAAGGTCCAAGTGGCCTGGCTCCGTTGCCAGCTCGCTGTGCTGTTTAGTCACGCTTGGCTCTGTGAAGCGCACAGAGAAAAGGCTTTATTCTCACTCATTGTCAGCTTCCAAACAACACTGAACTGTGTATGAGGCAGCAGTCTCCACTTCCTGCTGCCTCTGAGAAAGTGGGAGTCCTAATAGTGTCTCTTCCACAAGGCGCCATGTGTCTCTTCTGTGGGCAGGTGGAGCATCTCTTCCCTAACTCAGTAGGGCTTTTCTTTTCCTTCAATATTTAGAGACTTTGTATTAGAAGCAGAAAAGGAATCCATCCCAGATTCTGACCTTGGTGTTTGATTATTATTCAAATTCCTAAAGTGTATTCCTGAAGGTGTATTTGCTATATTTTACTGTTTTTCAATCCCCTGTGATTAAGGAATTCTTATTAAACTATGATGGGGGAATAAACAGAGCTTCTCAAAATTCATAAATTATATCAAACCAAAAACTTAACTCAGGAGGCTTAGCAAAGCTGAAACACAACAAAACTTATTTCTAAATCACTTACTCACATTTTAAAGATATACCCCCCCCATTTTTATGCTAGCATGCACACTAACATTCAATTTCTGGTCCTCACTGTTTAACAACTACAAAAAGTACTTACAAGTCTATTAATGATAGGAAAGGATGAAATTAAGATCCCTCACCCCAGAACCACAAAGCTTACTTATTGGAATATCAGTTTTACCTGGCCAGGTTAACTTAAGATATTATAAGCAAATGCCATCTACCAATCTTTCAGCCTAATATAAATTTTCTGAAAGATTATGAATTAGCCTCATCTTTTTCCCTTCCTTCCTTCCTTCCTTCCTTCCTTCCTTCCTTCCTTCCTTCCTTCCTTCCTTCCTTCCTTCCTTCTTCCTTTCTCTTTTTTTTCTTTCTTTTTTTTTTCTGCTTCTTAAGAATGGACCTGGCAGGGGGAGGGGGTTCTACCTCTGAGCTACAGAGTTCTCAAGAAATTCTGTTCTCTGGCTGCAAAACCACTGATCCTCCTGGTTCAGCCTTCCAAGTATGAGTTTGTCTCAACTTTTAAACTTCAAATCAAAAGAAATATAATCTAAGATACATGAGTCCTGAAATGATCTTCCCCTGAGTGTATTTTAAGCTAGGATGCACAGGACATGAGTGATTGTACCACCACTTCCTGACAAAGATTTTATAGTAACCTTATAGAGCAGAGACCTAGGGGCTAACTAATGCCAAAGTATTGATCTCACTTTAGCATTAACAAAGTCACAACTTCAGTTACAGCCCATTTAAACTTCTGTGTCCGTAACCAAAACTTTTCTAAAAATTTAGAGCCTTCTTGTTTCAAAAGAATTTAAGGACCAAATTTCTATGTCTGTGGAAATGACCTTGGTAATTTAATGGGTATCACATTGAATTTGTAGATCACATTTGGAAGGATGGACTTTTTGGTTTTTTTGCAGTACTGGATATTTAACTCAGGGGCATTCTACCTCTGAGCAATACCCCCAGCCCTATTTTTTATTCTTTATTTTGAAACAGGGTCTCACTAAGTTGCGGAGTACCTCACTAAGTAGCTGAGGCTGGCCGCGAACCTGGATCCTCCGGTCTCAGCTTCCCGAATGCTGGGATTACAAGCGTGCGCCACCATGCCTGACTAGGATGGACATTTTGACGATATTTATTCTGCCTATTTAAGAACATAGAAGACCTTTCCATTTTTTAAGGTCTTCTTTGATTTCTTTTTTCAATGTTTTATAGTTTTACTTGTAGAGGTCTTTTACCTCCTTGGATAGGATTATTCCTAAGTATTTTATTTTTTTGGGGGGGCGGATATCATGAGTGGATGTGTTCTTTGGATTTCTTTTTCAGTGGATTTATGGTTGGCATACAAAAAAGTTTCTAATTTTTTAAGATTTATTTTGTATCCACTTTGTTGAATTTGTTGATCAGTTCTATAAGACTTTTGGTTAAGTTTGTTGTCTTCTAAGTATCATATCATGTCATCTACAAATAGGGACAGTCTTAGTTTTTCCCTTCTTATTTGTAATCCTTTGATTTTTTTTTTTTTTCTCTTGCCTTGTTGATCTGGTACAGAGAGACTCAAGTACTATATTTAAAAAAAAAAAGTGGAGATAATGGACATCCTTGTCTTGTTCCTGTTTTTAATGGAAACTGCCACAGTTTTTCCCCATTTAATATGATGTTGGCTGTGGGCCCACTGTATATTGCCTTATGATGTTGCGGCATGTTCCTTCTATTCCAATTCTCTGCAGTGCTTTTAGCATGAATATGTGTTGGATTTTGTTAAATGCTTTTTCAGTGTCTATTGAAATGATCATGTGATTTTTTGTCTTCGGTTCTTTTTATGTGGTGAATTACATGGATTGCTTTTTGTATGCTGAGCCAGCCTTGCATCACTAGGATGAACTCAAATGGTCATGATGCATAATTTTCTTGATGTGGTTTTGAATGCCTGTTGCTAGTATTTTGTTTAGCAGTTTTGTGTCTAAGTTCATCAATGATACAGGACTATATTTTTCTTTTCTTGAGCTGTCTTTATTTCACTTTGGAACAAAAAACCCAGAATAGCCAAAGTAGTTCTCAGCAACAAGAACCATGCAAGAGACATCACAATTCCTGACTTCAAACTATACTACAAGGCCATAGTAATAAAAAAAAAACAAAAAAACAGCATGATATTGGCACAAAAACATATACATAGACCAATGGAGCAGAATAGAAGACTCAGAAACAAATTCACACACTTACAGCCACTTTATTTTAGACAAAGGGGCCAAAAACATACATTAGAAAAAAGATAGCCTCTTCAATAAATGGTGTTGGCAAAACTAGTTAACCATATACAGAAAAAAGTGGAACTAAACCCCACTTTCTCACCCTGCACAAGAGTCAATTCAAGATGGATCAAAGACCTGGAAATCTAACCAGAGATCTTGCAGTAACTTGAATAGGGCATAGGTCCAACACTTCAACCCAAAGGCACAGATAAAAACTTTGTCAACAAGACCATAAAGGCACAAGAAACTCAAAGGAAGATCAATACATGGGATTGCATTAAACTGAAGAGTTTCTGTGCAGCAAAGGAAACTATCAAGAACCTCAACAGAGAGCCAACAGAATGGGAGAAAATTTTTGCCAACTACTTCTCTGATAAAAGAGTAATACCTAAGGCCGGGCGTGGTGGTGCACGCTTGTAATCCCAGCATTCGGGAGGCTGAGACCGGAGGATCCAGGTTCGCGGCCAGCCTCAGATACCTAGTGAGGCACTCTGCAACTTGGTGAGACTCGGTTTCAAAAATAAAGAATAAAAAAATAGGGCTGGGGTGTAGCTCGGAGGTAGAATGATCCTGAGTTCAATCCCCAGTATTGAAAAAAAAAAAAAAAAAAGAGTAATACCTAGAATATTTAGAGAAACTCAAGAAACACACCACTAAGAAAATAACCCAATCAAGAAATGGGCAAGTAAACTAAATAGACACTTCACAAAAGAAGAAATACAAATGGCCAATAAATGTTGAGGAAATGTCCAACATCATTAGCAATCATAGAGATGCAAATCAAAACTGTGCTGCGATTTCAGCTAACCCCAATTAGAATGGCAATCATTAAAACCACAAACAACAAATGCTGGCAAGAGTGTGTAGAAGTGGAAACTATATTACATTGTTATTGGGACTGCAAATTAGTGCAACCACATTGCAAAACAGTATGGAGGATCCTCAGATGAATGAGAATGAAACTACATATGATTCATCAATACCACTTCTGGGTATCTACCCAAAAGAATGGAAACCAAACCACCAGACTAATGCATGCATATCTATGTTTATAGCTGCACAATTCACAATTGCCAAACTATGGAATCGGCTAAGTTGCCCATCAATAGATGAATAGATTACAAAACTATGGGTTATATGCACAATGTAATTTTACTCAGCTATAAAGAATGAAATCATGTTGTTGGCAGGGAAATGGATGGAACTGAAAAACATTATGCTAAGTGAGATTAGACAGTCAAAAAAATTGTCAGTAGAAAAAATTGGATGCTCTTCCTAATATGTAGAACTAGGGAGAAAGTGGGTTAAAGGAGTAACTCTAGATGAAGAAGTATAAATCTTAGATGACCAAAGAAAGTGACCTAACTGAAGGTGACAAGAGGAGGGAAGAGAGGAAAACACCCTAATGCACATGATGTACATTCACAAACATATCAAAGTCAATCACTAAGCCCAACATGAGAAGAAGGCATGGGGGATGGAATGAGGTGGGAATTGGGGAAGGGTTAAATACCTGCTGTGTGCATGTACGTGTCGTGTCTGCCAACTTGTACCTCCTTAAGATGTATGATTACAATGCACCAATAAAAATAAAAAATAAAAATATAGCCTTCTTAAGCTTATCTATATTCTCACTCTTTGAATGTATATTGCACTTTCTGCTTGTGTCATGAATTAGAGATTCCTTTCTTGGACTGCTGTAGGTGTTTTCAAAATACCAATTTATTTTAGAACAGGATCTGTAATTTTTGTTTGCTGTATTCCTAGGTCTTTTTTTTGTTGTTGTTCTTTTATAAAACGCTCAATAAAGTACCATTCATTTCCAGTGGAATAGTAATTGAAGAAACAGTGGATCCCTTTTGAATATTTAAATGGATCAAGATTCAAATATTATTTAATACATTAAATTTGAGTTGATAAATGGAATAAATTATCCCTTGACCTTCATGTGAATCCTGTATTGTTTCTATTTTGGGAACAGTGACAGAGGATGTTATAGGAAAATGGCTTTTGTGCTCAGTTGTTCTAGGAAATGTTTATTATTTTCATATAATAAGATTCACTCTTCCAATGAATAAGAGACACTTTAAAAAATAGGCCAGACTACTATTCACATGAAACTACCTTTTTCTCCACAATTAGCCAATGTGCCTTTAGTTGCTTATGTTTGGTATACATAGAAAACAGACTATTACATATATTCCCTTGCTTCCTTCAAATGGATGAAGTCAAACTCTTCATACCTGTGGAAAACACAGTATTTTAGGCAAGTGTTTCTTATTCTGCTTATATTTTAATATTTCATATTACAGACATAAATGTGTTCCCATGACACAACATAAAAGTATTATTGTTAGTTATTAGAAACATACTGCCCCCACTTTCACTTACAGGACAACCACCCAAAATATAGCAGACCAATGCAATTCCACAGGAAGTTTAAGAAATACTAAGAAGTTAATCTGAATAATTTATTTGTATATAGAATAGACTGTTTGGGGAGTTTGTATTATATGTTCCCAGCAAGACTTTGCTTTTATTCTGTTCCATTTATAAGACTTGAATTAAGTACTTTTTTCTGAATAGTTTTATTTAACGAATATTTTTCTACCTAGTGGGATATGTAAACAATAAAGAATCACATGCATATGTAAGACAGCTTTATGTCATAGTTGACATAAAGTCAACTATGTCATAGTTGACATAGCTGACAGAGACAAGCAGAGGGGTGTGTGTATGTGAAAGTGAACTGTTCGAGATGTGTTGGTTGATGAAGAACTTTGAGGATTTAAGTTTTGAGTCTAAATATTTTTAAAACAGAAACCAGGTTAGCTGGGTGTGGTGGTGCACGCCTGTAATCCCAATACTTGGAAGACTGAGACTGGAAGATCCAGGTTCGCGGCCAGCCTCAGCTACTTAGTGAGGCCCTCCACAACTTAGTGAGACCCTGTTTCAAAATAAAAATAAAAATAGCACTGTAGGTATAGTTCTGAGGTAGAATGCCCCTAAATTCAATCCCCAGTACCACAAAAAAGAAAAAAAAAAGAAAAACGAAGCCAGATGCATAATTATATAACACTTCGTGGAAGAAGCATGAGGATTTCACCTTTTCAAAAATACTTAGTCTGCTGGTTTGCCATGAGATCACCTTTTTTCATGCAGGAAGACATTAATTGCTCCTATTTCCCCAATCATCACTTTCCTCTTCATCTACTTGTATAGTGCATTTTATTTGTTCTTTCATTTACAGAGTATCTTCCACAAGGTCTCAGGTGGAGTCCATGAAGGCCTGGTTCAATCACATACCATGGCTGATTTTGATGTAGTGGTACCTAGCTGTTTGGGGTTGCTATAATTGAATATTAGAAACCATGTAGCTTCAACAACAAAAAATGGTCTCTCTGAGTTGGGAAGGGAAGAAGTCCATGACCAGGCTCGGGCTACCAGCATGGCTGAGTTCTGGTGGGAGTCCTCTTCCTGGCTTCACCCCATAGCCTGATCTAACCCTAATTACCTACAAAGGTCCCACCTTTGAATACCATTACACAGAAGGTCAATGTATTAAAATGTGATGTAGAAAGGGACATAAACATTCAATCCATAGGAGAAGGTCCTCTCACAATACACTGAGAAAAACAGGGGTATGCTTTATATTTATCATATAACAATGATATAATAAAATTTCTAAATTTCCCCTTGTTTTTATTTCTGAAACACCTAAAAATTAAAGGTATTTCTATAGAGAATAGGTTATAATGCTCTTTTTATTTTATTAATATAACTCTCAGTGTCATAACCTCATTTCAAAATATTGGAGACACATCATTGTCCATTACCCTTAGTGTATGTCCCATTCAAGCGCTTAAAACACTCTTGACTGAAGAATACATCACACAGTGAATGTAAATCACCCAAGGTCCATGTCAGAACCTAGATTTGACAGCTTTCCATTTCTATTTCCCCTGTCCAAATACTGCCACTTTTGAATTGTACAGTTTCAAGTATGCAGCACATCTTCAGAAACACTGATAAGACTTTTTATTCTGAGGGAGATGAAAAAACAGCATCTCACACCAGGTATGTAGAACACACCTGTAATCCCAGTACTTGGGAGGCTAAGAAAGGAAGATTGCAGGTTCACAGCCAGCCCCAGCAATTTAGTGAGATATAAAAAATAAAAAACGGCTGGGGTTATAGGTCACAGGTAGAATGCCCCTGGGTCAAATACCCAGTACAAAAAAATAGTTTTTCAAGAACTACAGAAAATCAGTGATCACTAGATTAATGAGCCATATTCTTTGTTTCATGCATGGAGACCTATAAACTCTAAAATATTTCATATTCAACACATGATTAAGTATTTCCTAATATAGCTGATTTTGTTTGGTTCATTCTAAATTTAACCTCTTATGTTTTAATCTAGATTGTAAACTCTGTCTTGACAAATGCCATGATTTATACTTCCTTTTTAGTTCCCTTAGAAGCAACAAGCACAGTAATTCTAAGTGTAGTAGTACATTTCTTACTTTTTTCCAATGACATGATGTGTAACTATATGCATAAAAGAGTAAATTCATATATTTAGAAAGGACAGAGAGGGGGAAAGTGGCCTAAGAAAAAGAAACCACAACAAGCCAAGCAGCTCACCATGGTAACACTAGATTCAAAATTGTCATTCTTAGTTTCTCACATTTGTCATATGTTCAGGATTCAGGGCTCCATCTAGTGGTTGCTTTTATTTTTGGTACTGGGTATTGAACCCAGAGTCATTCTACCTCCAAACTACACCCTCGGCTCCTTTTATTTTTTATTTTGAAATAGAGTCTTGCTAAGTGACTAAGACTGCATTCAAACCTGTGATCCTCCTGTGTCAGCTTCCCAACTACTGGGATTACGGGTGTGTGCCCCCATACTCAGTTCAATGGTTGCTTTGAAACCCTTGACATTCCACATCTTTTTAAGTTCAAGTTTAAAAAAAAACTATTACTACTACTAATTTTCTTTAGGGCATATGTAGAGCATAGATGGGGTTTAATTTCAAAGTGAAAAGTTTGACAATTTGTCATTTGCTGAATTACCACTTCTTACCCCCCCAAATTTTTTAAATCATATAGTTGGAAGAGGCATATGAAAATTTAATCAATACTATATACACAAATATGTAAAGATAAAAACCAAAGTTATGTGCATATATGAATGTACCATTACGAACTTCACTACCATCTACAATTATAATACATCAATAAAAATAAAAATTTGGTAAAGATTTGCTTATGATATATGCAGTTATTTTCTGACAGACATTTATTCTGAACATTTTTATTTCCAAATAACACACTATGATGTTTTCAATTTCGAAAGATGATAAAGATATTTTCTAGATGCATCTATATGTTTGAAAAACGATTAGAGTTTTCTCTTGAATTCTTTCTCTGTTAATCAAAGGAGGGGGTGCCTAAGGTGTATTGAGGTATCCTCTAACTATTCATGTATAAAACATCTTTGTGTAAAAATTTGAGTTTCCAAGATGCATCCAGTAAAAAGCTGTAGTTTATTTTGCTTTTGGTCCTGTGAAATGAATACCTAATTAATAATTAATGTATCATTGTATAAACTTCAACAGAGTAGAACTATTTTGTAGGCCTAATTTGAAGGGTCTCAAACTATTTTAAGAAATATTCATTAGTATGTTCAAAGTCTATGCAACAATCAACTTTTCATAGTATATTTTGCTAACCAATTCTCATCCTTCCATAATTTAATTTTCTCTCTTTCCTTTCTGGTTACTTATATCTAGAAACTCATTTTGGAAAAACAATAAGGAAAAAAACATGAGGATTATTTGCAAAACTCATTTATTTACAAAAATCAATGTCAACATTGCAGAAAATTTAATGAGCTTATCAACTGTGCCTCTCTCATGGTATTTTGTAATCTTGGAGCAGCCATTCTATGTGTCATGGCCCAGGTCACGCTCATCCATCCTTAATGTTTCACCTTAAGTACCACTTGGCACAGAGCCTTTCTCAAATCTTAAGCTGCTACCCCTACCTCTTAATATCTCTCAATCTTGGCTGCAAACTGGAATAAACTGTACGTGATTTTAAAAATCTTTTGATGCCTCCATCCACCCCATAGAATTTCATTTAATTGGTTTGGGATGAAGACTTGAGTTTACGAATTTTAAAATACTTCATAGGTGAACCTACTGTGTAGGTATATGATATTCCTTCCCTTTTTACTTGAAATAATCTGACCTCCACTTCAGTATAGGCTCCAGACATTTCTCATGGAAGAAGTTCTATCTTAGCTGGTCTTTTTTCCCACCAGCATAGTGATGGTATAATATTTGGCATTTAATGCATAGTTATGAGCCATGCTGAGTAAAAATCAGGATAGAATCTGGTGAATAGTGGCAAGATGGGGTCTAGGAAAGGGTGTTACTTAGGTAAATGGGATGAGAATGTATAATGCCTGGTATCCTGAAAGAGGAGCAGATGAACTGAGGTAAGGGTCAGAAATTTCCTTGAAAGAGAAAGCAGAGATTCTAAGGTAATTTATTATACTAGCAAAACATCAAGGGTAGAGAAAGAGATGATGTGATACATTATGTCAGTGACTTTCCCTATGAAATGTTGTTTGAGCAAAGATGTCTGTCAAGTGCTTGGCTGTGTACTTTCCCCCTTGAGTTTCTTTTATAAGATACCAAAACTCAAGAAAGAAATGACATGATCCAGGAACTGGGATCCATTAGGTAGCATTCCTTCCCATATTCCAGCACTCTGAACATTAAATATAAAAAATAAAAGCTTTCAAGATGTCTATAACACTTTATTAATAAAAATATGGAAAGAAAATCTGACATCATGTCATGTAGTCAAGATGCCTGATCAATCAACATTTACATAGAACATGGCAGAGAAATGATACTGTTGAAGGTAACTTCTAGAAGTAAATACAGTTTCATATTATTTGAGGGTTTTATAAATGTAATTAAACTCAAACCACTTTCAATAACACGTTGTATATGTTCGTAGTTTCTCAGTCCCTCAAAAATAAGCATAAAAAGATTTGCTCTTTTATCTTTGTTAACACAAGCCCAACTTCATACTCACCTTCCACACCTAAAATGAGAAGTGTAAATCTGAAGGTAAATCTGAGCATACAGCAGTTTAGAATGATTAATATTTTAACCACTGAATTGAGCAAATAGAGCTGTCCAGTGACTATCTTTCTGAAATCACTAACTCAAATATTTCATTCTAGATGTGTGAATTTGGAAATTTTTAAAAATCTCATTAGGTGTGTGTGTGTGTGTGTGTGTGTGTGTGTGTGTGCGCGCTTGTTAGCAGCAACAGTAGTAGTCATGGTAGTAGTAGAAGTGCTTATTCTTCCTGAGTTTTATCACTATTATTGTCTTCTAGTTTTCCTCCCTAAATTTTATATTTTTATCACTATTAAATATTCTAGCTTTTTAAAAATAAAAATCATATTATGGTCTGAAAAATACTGAGTACTCTACAATTCTTAAATTTTAATTAAACACATCAGTATTGCTGTGGCTGATTGGCTAATAAATGGAGCTTATTTGTTTCAGCTTAGTTCTTTCTATAATGAAATAGTGTCTACACAACATTTTCATCTATTATATAAATTGTCTCTTGAATGAGGGTCCATAAATTATAGCCAGAAAAAATATTCTAAAAATATTCTGACTTTTTTCTTTAAAAAAAATAGAGATTAAAGCACATTAGCATACTCTATTATTAATAATTGTCCCCAAATAATTTCCTAAATATAATAAAGGAATGAAGTTCATACTTTAAGTACATTTTTTACTTATAAATTTGGGACAAGTTAGTTGGATGTGGTGGCGCACATCTGTAATCTCAGTGGGTGGAAGACTGAGGAGCAGAAGGGTTACAAGTTCAAAGCCAGCCTGGGCAACTTAGCAAGACTCTATTTCTAGGTAAAAACAATAAAAATGGCTAGAGATGTAGTTCCATGATACAGTGCCCCTGGATTCAATCCTATTACCAAAAAAATAAATGAATAAATAAATAAGCTTGGAACAAGTTCTCCGAGACTCCTGAAACTGAGACCAATATTGTTACTAATTTTTCATTCTGTAAAAATGCCTCATTTTTCTTTAAGAAGTTTAGAGTACTCACTGTCTTTAGAACATGTTATTATTTAAAAATGATAAGATTTAGTAGTGGTAAAACTCAAAGAGTATAGGGAATACTATTACTTCTACTACTCTATCTTTCACACACACATTCCTAATGAAATTAAACAATTTTCCAAGAATTTCCAAAGTCACACATATAGAACCTTAATTCAGAAATAAATTATTACAGAGAAATTACTGCGTGCCTGTACTTTCATAGAACTGAGAGTATAGTAATGGTCAAGATACAAAAGGAACTTGTAATATGCTTATTTTACATAAAAGTAAGGGGAAAAAAAAGCAACATATGTTTTTAAATGATCTAATGGAGAAATAGCAAATGATGATAAAAGACAGGAGTGGTAGTGCATAATTGTAACTCCAATACCTGGGACACTGAGACAGGAGGATTGAGGCCAGCCTTAGCAATTTAGCAAGACTTTGTTTCAAGATAAAAATAAAATAGGGCTGAGAGTGTAGCTCAGAGGTAGGATTCCCCTGGGGTCCCTGGCTTATTTCCTAGCACCAAAAAAAATTTTAAAAAGGTAATAAAATCTTTACAAATAATCAAAAAAATGCCAATTGACACGTTAAAATATCATGTAGGTGCTAGTAAGTAGCTCAGTGGCAGAGTACTTTCCTAGCATGCATGAGGTTCTAGGTTCAATTCCCAGTGCAAATAAATAAATAAATAAATAAATAAATAAATAAAATTTAAATGTGAAATGTTATCTGGTGTGGTAGTGCACACTTGTAATTTCAGTACTTGGAAGGCTGAGACCGTAGTTTGTGGCGAGCCTCAGCTACTTAGTGAGGCCCTTCGCAATTTAGTGAGATCCTGTGTCAAAATAAAGAATAAAAAAAATAGGACTGGAGGTGTAACTTGGAGGTAGAATGCCCCTGGGTTGGTTCAGTTCCCAGTACTGAAAAAAAATGTGTTCAGGCATAAAAGGTATAAGACTTATATGTTTAGAACTAAGAAGAATTGCTTATTAATAGAAATTATAAGTGCTACATAAATAAATGAAGATATATCCAGTTTATTAATCAGAAGATTACTAAGAGTTCAATTCTACCCAATGTGATTTATAGAATTAATAAAATGACAATACAAAATGTTTTCATAGAAATTTCAAAGTAAAAAAATGTCCATGGAAGCATACATGTCCTAGATAAGCTAAAGTAATTTTAGAAAAGACATATGGAATTGATGGCAACACAATGTGATTTCCAGACTCACTCTGAAACTACTTTGATAAACAGAAGACAATCAGAACAATGGACAGAACAGAGAAAACAGTAATAGGTCCACATGGATACAGAGAATTTTTGACAGTGGTACCACAGATTGGAGAAATATTAATGTGTTCAGCATGCAGTTTCCCAGTATAATTTCTCATATTCATATGGGAATAACACACCTGAATAATTTTCACACATTATGCAAAAATTAACATTAGACAAAATATATAGCATATTAGCAGAATCTTTCCAAGTTACATATATATTTAATCACATTACTCATCAATCCTTCTTTTGCTGACCCAAGCTCACATTAGTTGGGTGTGATGGCACACACCTATGATACCAGTATTTGGGAGGCTGAGACAGGAAGATGACAGACAGGTTCCAGGCCAGCAAGTGGCAACTTAGTGAAACCCTGCTTCAAAAAAAAAAAAAAAAAAAATAGGGCTGGTGGTATAGCTCAGAAGTAAAATGCCCTGGGTTCAATCCCCAGTACCACACACAAAAAAAATACTACTAATAATAAATTAATTAATTAATTTTAAAAAATCACTGCATTGTAGAGGCCAGATTGAATGTAGCAAGAATGGGTGAACAGCTGGGATGGAGAATCATCAAATGAAGGACAATAGGGAGACCACTGCAGTAGATGTAGAGTGATATAATGAGCTATTGGATCAGGGTAGTCCTACTGGTGATTGTTTAGGAGATAATTCAGTAGGACTGTTGATAGATTCCGTTTAAAAATTGAGGGAAATAAATAAAATATGCTGCTGAGCTTTTTGTTCTGAGTGACTGGGTAGGTGCAGCTGCTGTTGGCGGCATTGAGAACACTAGGGTGGAGCAGGACTTGGAGTTGGGAGAGAAGGGATGAGCTTGAACTTCACTCATCTTCTTAAGCAGGAAATCACAACACTATGTCTGAAGAAAGACCTCTTTAGACAGCATTTTCTTTTTATTTTTCCTCAACTTTAGATAATACTGCCATTCCATTTACATGGCTTTTTTTCTTTTATCTTTTTTTTCTGCCCACCTAAACACAGAAATTCCTAGTTATAGAAATTATTCAAATGACATAATTTATTTTATGATTTAGGATTTTATGTCAGTAGCAGGAAGGCGAAAGAAATTATAAGAAAAAGAACATGAATAACATTTCAAAATCCCCCTGGATTAAAGCTGAATACAGGTTTTGAAGCTTCTTATTGTGGGTATAATTGAAACAGAATATATTACTAAATACATGGTAAAACCAAAGAGGAGAAAAAAAGTTAATTTATCTCTTCATTGATAATTCCCTACTGAACTATATATATTTTGGTTGTTTATGTTTGTTTTAATACTTTTATTGGTGCAGTAAAGTCTCACATAATGTAGTTTTCAGTGATAGTACACAGATGCTCACAGCACTAGGTGGGCTTTCCTCCGGATCCTTCTCCACTTCCCTATATACGATAATGAGATTGGCATTGGTATTCTCATATAGGGTCATAACGTCAATGGAAGTGATCCCTTCATTGATTCTCCCTCTCCCCTACCCCACCTTCCCCTAGACTACCTCCATGGTTCCACTGGAGTTTCTTCTTTAGTTTTTGAAGTCCCCCTGATATCCTAACTACTCCCTTGCTTCTGAGTATGAGAGGAAACATATGACTCTTCACTTTCTCTGACTGGATAATTTCACTTACATAATGTTCTACAGGTCCATCCATTTTCATGCAAATGACATAATTTTGTTCTTCTATATTTTAACTAGTATAATGAGTACTCTTAAAATCAATGAAATTAATACAAATCCTAGAAAAAAATTAAGTTGCCACATGCAAACAATCATGTTGTTACTCCTCCAGTACATGGCTGGAACTTAATAGGTTCTCAGTGTTGGTTTTTCATTTTTCAACTGCATTCAATCATTGCTTCTGTTACATTACTTTAACCTATACTATTTCTGTCATTATCAGCATCATCATAGTTATTGGACAGTTTATGATAATGTAAGGTCACTGATTTTTAAACTGTGTAAAAGTGCACTCAGATTCTACAGATCTACTTAAGTTTGATAAAGGAAGGAAGGATAGTCCTAGGCTCAAACCAACTTTCTCAGTTTTCTTTAACCAGAAGCGCTTATTTTAATGTTTCAAACAACTGATCTAGAATGGAGTTGACACAATATTTTTTTCTTTAAAGGTCCAGAGAGTACATATTTTAACATTGTGAGTCATGTAGTTTCATTTGAAACCACTGAAATTCTACCTTGTAGCACAAAAGTACTCATGGACAATATATAAACAAATGAATGTAGCTATTTTTCAACTATTTACTATATCAGGTTGGTTGAGATTCATCTGTGTACTGTAATATGCCAAGGAAATAATTTCATTTTCTCTAAAACCCTGCTTTTCTGGGCTTTCTGCCCAAATCTTGAAGTTGATGTAATTTAAAAAGACTGGACTAGTCCATGAAAATATCAGTCTTTGAGCAACGCTCACTAATATATTAGATTCCCACTCTTTTATTATAGCAAGAATAAAGAATACTCAGCAATCATAAAGCATACCGACTGAAATTAAGATCTTTTAATATTCATTCATATGTGATCAGTTTACAATCTCATTCTTTAAAATGGCCTAATAAGGAAAAAAGGAACCAAAATTAAAATAAAAAAGAAGATGGGGTAGAGTATGAGTGTTAAAGACAATAAAAATAACTCCAGATTGATTTTCCTTACAAATATTTTTTTGATTTTGAGCAGTTTTGGATAAATGGAGTGGGGGGGGAGGAGCAGGAGGAGGAGGAGGAGGAGGAGGAGGAGGAGGAGGAAGAGGATGGGAAGGAAGGAAGGAAGGAAGGAAGGAAGGAAGGAAGGAAGGAAGGAAAGAAGGAAGGAAAGAAGGAAGGAAAGAAGGAAGGAAGGAGAAAAAATAAAGAAAGAAGAAAGGAAGGAGGAGAGAGATGAGAGAGGAGAAAGAGAGGGGAGAGAGAGAGAGAGAGAGAGAGAGAGAGAGAGAGAGAAAATCCAGCTCTCATGGTAGAGAAGAAAGACACTCCCCAAGGGGGATGTATAGGGTTTGCTAGACACTGAACCTGTATTTGATCCAGACAAGTGTTTTTGTGGGTGTTTGTCCTGTGCACTGCAGTATATTTTGCAGAATTCCTGACCTCTATCCAAAAGATGTCAGTAGCACCCTCTACTCAGCAGCTAAATTTGTCTACAGATATTGCCAAATTATTCCTCTGGCATGAAACTGTCTCTGGTATAGAATGACTGGGCTAAAAGGATCAGTGAAGACTTAACTCTGCTGCTTTTCACCTGCGCTTTGGGTACAGATTATACTTCTGTTTGTTGTCCTTTGCAATGAAAAAATTTTTTTTACAACAGCATTCTATATTTTAGTAAAGTTCTTTAATTAATTTACTCCAATATCTATAGAAAGTATTTCAAAAAAATAATGAATATGTTAAATTATTACCAAGATGACTTTATATACTTCTGATAGTTTGTGTGAACAACTTTTATCACATAACTTATTAAAAATAAAATATTGGAGGGTGTTTGTTTCATGTTTACTTTTTTTACTTTTTGATAACTTTTTTTTTAAGTACTGGGAATTGAACCTAGCTACATTTTACCACCAAGCTATATCCCCAGCCCTATTATTTCTTCTTTATTTTTGAAACAAGGCCTCACTAAGTAGCTGAGGCTAGCCAAGAACCTGTGATCCTCCTGTATCAGCTACCCAAGTACTGGGATTACAAGCATGTGCCACCACACCCTGCTTTATGACTTTTAATATCTGTCTATTTAATGGAAAAATTGCCTTTGGTAAAATTCCAACCCAGAGGCACTCTACCTCGGGGCTATATCCCAAGCCTGATTTTATATCTTATTTGGAAACAGGCTCTCACTAAATTGTGGAGGGCCTCATTAAGTTGCTGAGGCTAGCTTCAAATCTTCATCCCTCCTGTCTGATATTATAAGCATGTGCCACCACACCCGGCCTAAAATTACAGTTTTAAATGAAGCATAATGGAAACATGATTAAACTGAGACTCTCGGCAGCCTAGCAATACTCTGTTTCAAAATAAAAATATGGGGCTGGGGATGTAACTCAGAGGTATTCTGCCCTGGATTTAATCCTCAGTACCAAACCAATACAATAAATAATCTATAATAATTTTATAATGATTTTTCTAAAATTTCTATTAGACCTGAATGCAAATCTCATAGTCATTTAGACAAATATTTTGAAAAGGCGTTTGTTTCTTATAAAAAGATGTACATGTTTTATTGTTCTATAATGTGATCTTATGTTTATAAGAGCAAAGAATGTCTAAATTTATGTTATCTTGTGTAATTAACATGACATATAAAACAAATTTCTGCTGTATACAACACCATTACTATACACTTTCAATATTCTGATTATGACAAATTCTTAACTTTTAAATCCCTAACAAATCTATAAACGTGTGATTTATTAAACATTTAAAATATGTAGGCTTAAGGGTAAGTGGAGTAACAAATCAAGGTTGTTAAATTAAAATATATTTAATTTAAATATTGACCCAACAAAGCTCAATTAAATTGCTTTTAAAAATTTTTTAAAATTCAGTGGAGAGTGAGATCTGCTGGGATGTGTTTAAGCATTAGATAGTTATCTGAGGCATGGGTGCCCATAGCCATCAACCATGCCAGAAAGATTTAATAATCCCCTTGGCTTTCACTATAAGAATTTATATTTACTGTATAAATTTAAAACTATTTATATTGATTGTATAAATTTAAAACTATATCACAAGCACCTGAACTGTGTTAAACAAAGTAGAAGCTATACTTATCATATGAGATATTCAATATAATACAAATCATCAGATATATATTGTCCTTTAGAGAAAAGCATTTTAGTACATGCAAGCATGACTAAAACATGCTCTGCCTTTTGCCACTTACTGGACCTAATGTTAGGAACCAAGAAATAGTCACAAAAACTTTTACTACATATAACTGCTTCAGAGCTCCATACAGAACAGGGTTTACTGGAATGTCCTTGAGTAATGCACAGCTTGCAGAAATCAATTATACAAACTTTGATTTAGTAAACCCAATCTGCTATTATCATTCAAAATCCTTATTACCCTGTAGAAAACATTGGCATTTGATCATTCTAAATAAAATTCTTGGAAAACTGATAAAGAAATCCAAGGGACTATTTAAATTGACAAAATAATATTTTTAAAATATTTGCCACAATAAGTAATACAATCAGTAAACTCAGAGGTGGGAGCGATGCTTCCTACTCCTGGCAATATTATAGCCAACATGCTACCCCTGGAGTGTATCGGTGAGCCATTTCACTGTACTGGAGAAAAATGAGAGTCTAATACAATACAGATAACTTATAACTTCCTTATCAATTAAATTCCACGACATTCATTACTAACATTTTGAAATTACATATTATGGAAATTCAGGAATTTCCTTTTAACTAAAATATATTAATTGATGTATACTTTAGAAGTTTTGTATTTTAGAATGTCATTACTTATTTCGTGTGTGTGTATATATGTGTGTGTGTGTGTGTGTGTGTGTGTTAAAAGTAGAGTAATCAACAATAATTTTACTTATTGCATGTAACAAATCCAAGGAAGAAATTAAGATAGAAACAAGGGCACTAGAGTCTGCAAAAATGTAATCCTACATATTAATTAATATAGTGTTGTTGTTCATAACATACCTATCATCTATGAATAAATAATGGCTTAAAGTATCAAAAGAACTATATTGATACTTAATTGTTTTTGGTAACAAGTAACTGTTCTGTTCACTGAGGTGTATTGACACTTCAAAGGAAGTATTTATGAGTCCAAGGGAAGAGATATTGCCAATGCTTAATCCCTTTTTGATATTCCATGAACTTTTCGTCTCTTTTGCCCAGTGTTGTGGATAATGTTATTACCAGGCTTCTATTATTGACACCTTAGAAACATCTCTATATCCCATCCTCAATTCAGTATTCATTTATTTGTTTCCTATGATAATTTATTCCCATATTCTTAATTTAATTTTAAAGATTGAGTTATCTTAAGATCTTGCTTAGATATCCTATCTTCAGTAACTAACTGGGTGATCACATATAGCCTCCTTATTTTTATATGAAATGTATTTGGTGGTAATCATAAATTTATATTTGTATCCAATCTTTTGCCCAGGAAAAGAAAAAAAAAACAAACATCATGCAACTATTAGCCTACCTGGCATCTTCACTGAAGTGGCGGAGAGGCATTCGCAAAGAAATGTCTATACCATGTTCCCTCATCCCTCAAATTCTCCTCTAATTCTGGTCATGCCCCACATCTCAATATTTGGCAACTCCTTTCCTTGAGATGCTCAGAGTAAAATTATTTAAGTATTTTTCCCTCTTTCCATATTATATATAATAGAAATTTAATAAAGATAATATAATAGTTATCTAGGCCCTTTGCATCCTCCACCAATCTCTACTTATCCATCCACTTCCATGTTAGCAACATCATTTCTCACAAGGGTTATTTCAGTTGTCTCATGACTGGTCTTTCTCCTTCCATTTTTGCATTTCTATGGGTGTTTTTCTATTTAGGTACTACAAATATCCTTTTAAAAGGCACTCAATTTAAATTATTGACATTTCACTCCAAATGTTCCAGAGGCTTCCCATATCATCCAGAATAGTAAAAATCAACATATTCCTCTTGAATTTCCAGTTGCTGTGCAGTCTGATCTGCTGAAACTTCACTAACTTCATCAGCTTCAACACATTCTAAATCACCACTGGCCCTCTAGTTATTCCTCAGTTATGCTCAAAAGCATCTGTCTCGAATCTATTGTTAGCTCTTATTGTGTCTGGAACAGGTTTGCTCCAGTAGCTATATGACTTCATCCCTCACTTCTTTCAAGTCTCTACTCAAAATTGTTTCTCCTCTGACAGAATAGCCTAACCCCTACAAAGTGGTTTTCTTTTTGTTGTTGTTCATAACATATTTTTCATGTTATATTGAGGTTTCTATGTCTAAGTAACTAGAGGCCTTTTGATGACATTATCTATGATGCTGGACAAAGTAAAGAATGAAACCATAAAGCATCAACGAGGAATTTACAAAGAAAGCCAATTATCTTTTCCTTTAGGCTAACAAGTATTTCTTTTGAAGTGCTAATTCACCATAGAAACAGAGAGCAGTTATTGGTTACCGATAATTAGTGGTAATACATGCTATGAACATGTAGTCTAACCCCTACCAAGTGTTTGACTATTTTTTGTTAATATCATTTTTTACCACTGATGGAATAACTGGTGGTATTGCTTAATGGTTACATTTCCTTAATGGGAATGCAAGTTTTATGTATATGCTCTTTTTTCTTGTTTGTTAGTATATTATATCCCATTCTAGAACTGAGATACATGCTTAATAAATGTTTCCAAGTGAATAAATTACTGAATATTATCAATATTAAATACATAGATGATTCCCTAGTATCTTACATAATCTTTTTTTTTTGGGGGGGGGGGATAAGGGTACATGAAATTAAAATATCCAAAAGTAAAAAAAAGAAAAAAATGAATAGGGGTTTTCAAAACAATCAACCAAAATGGGTTATGAAATGTATACTGCTTTTATCTTTTGTCAAACAACATGTTTTCAAATATCAATTTTTATTTATCTTTTCCATTATTTTACAAAATAGGGAGTAATGTAAAGAAATATTAAAATATGTATTGACCTCTGTATTTCAATACGTTCAAAGATAAAGATATTCATCCTGCTGGAGCAGAACTCTTGGCTAATAGAAAACAGTACCATGTAATAACTTCCAGCTTTCACCAGCTGATGTACAAAAGGCCATATTGGTTTCTAAAAGACCAATCATAAATATGAAGGTGTTAAAGTGAATTATACAAAGTTGGGACAGTACAGCTGACTCAGTTACCTCCAAACTCTAAGTTAATAAGTATTTACTGAGAGTTCATAACAATATTTAAGATTCCTCTAATCCCAGAGATATTGAGTTATTGGATTCATAAGAGACTTTTTTTTTCAGTAATAAATGTAGGTGTTTTACTCTATGACACCAGAGAACTTAAGGAAAACATACGAAAAAAGATGTTACGATGGTGCATATGTGCTTGGTTTCTAGTCATCTTAGTGCTTTAGATGTTCCATCTTCTTTGATATTTCAAGCTTATTGACATGATTCGCAGATTTACTTCCACTTCTTCATTGAATTGAAACTGCGTTCAAAGACCTCTACTTTCTCAGCTTTGCCTCCTTAATCTTCATGAAATTAGAAGTTTCAATAATATTTTGCCCTCATATTTATTTTTGGAAAACAAAGATAATAGGAATTTGTCTAACTCTGGCTTTTTTCAGCCCCAGGCTATCCAGTAATAAGTTATTACAATTCTTTCCATTAGTGTGCCGGTTTCTTTCCATCCCAAGGAAAAGACCATGATTGGGCTGCAGAGGATGTGTTTCTTTGAAGCTGAAACACATAAAGCAGATAAAATGCAGGTAAAATCATGTCTTGGAAGGATTCGAGAACTACTTCAATGTCAAATAAAGGTCATTCTTACTGGAAATTTTAGTGGATTTCACTATAGCTCAACTTATACCAAATTATAAAAAAAAATGTGTTATTTTGGGGGCAGTTAAAATAAATTGTATTTTTTCCTCTGAATAGTGTTATTTTATGTTAATATTTCATCAGCTATATTTTATGACCTGTCTTTCTTTCTTTCTTAATTTCTTTCTTTCTTTCTTTCCTTCTTTATCTTTTCTTCTTTCTTCTTTTTCTTCTAATTAAGAGTAGAATCCTATCAAACAAGTTTATGTATTTCAGAAATAGACAATTAAATTCAGAATATTCCTTAGAATAAAATATTAAATTTGAATTAGATTAAATGTAATAAATCTGAAATCCACTAGAACACCAATTTATTTGCAGATTGTTATCTAATATTAATATTTCTTAAAATTATATATATGCGCACATTAATTAATAAAGTCTAGGCCATATACTGAGTCAAAAGTATTTGACACACTCTCAGTGACATATAATATTTGTTTGTTTATGTGAGTATGGCACATTCTCAGCAATCATGTGTCATAAGAGCCCTTGGAAAATTGGCACACTTAATAATTACTACACTCTAACTAAATCAATTAGGTAATGTAACACATAAATAAGGACAGAGATAAATTTATAGATATCATTGATATAAGAATTTCTAGTGGGGAATTTTGTTTGCAAAGCAATATAACAACCGTACATTAATTGTATAAAAATAAAGTTTATTTTCTTCTTTAATGTAGAATCCTAAGCATAGTTGGGCTTTTTCTTTGTATTTTCTTACCTTGCAGACAGATTTTTACCACCTTCTGGAGTTAGTTTCAACCTACATTCTATTTTTACAGTAACCTATATGGAAAGAAGATTTTGCTGTACCAAAAGTTTCAATGAAATGGTGTATCTGAAGGTAGGTGACCTAAACTAGAAAATGCACCAATTCATAAATCAGTCAAAGGAGGATGTGCAACTGGTTAACATTTGACTCTTGGTCCCATAGTGAGAGTTAATATCAATTCTACAAGTAACACAGAGGTCAAAACTACTGGAATGACTCCCCCAAAGAATGTTAGACTTTTTGTCAAAGGAGAAATGGAAAGTGTATAAGTAGAAAAAAGACATTAATCAAAATGAAAATTTTTCAGAAATTGTTTTAAAATTAAAGATAACATAATTAATTTGCTCTTTTCTGTTGATCAATTCACAAATGTCCTAATTTTAACTCCTTCTTAGTCTATTGCTTGATTTTCAAGAAAGCTTATCAATGGAAGCTGGCTTTGTATAGTAATATAGAACATCTCATGAGAAGAGTTGGGGGAAAGAGTGAGAAACTTCCTTTCCAATCCCATGCAGTAGTAATCATAACAAATATTTATTACATTTTCAAAGCATCGCTAGTTATCTTAGCATCACTGCAATCTTATTTCAAAATGTATTCTCAATAATTCCAGAACTATTGTGACTGCTTTAGTATTTTGACTCACTCTAGGAAGAAAATTAAGCATAACTTGTTAATAATAACAAAAAGACTACAATGCAAACTCTTCTGTATATAATTACAAAAACTAGTTTCTTAACTTATAATTCTCTTTTGCTGTTTTCCTCTAACATTACTTTGCAGTTAACATTGAATCATTTATAAATTTCAGCTGATAACTTTTGGAGAACATTTTGTGCAAAAAAAAAAGAAGAAGAAAGAAAAGAAAAGAAAAAAAAAAGCTTAGATTTTTTTTAGTATTTCCAGTTTCCTCTATCATTAAGCTACACATTGTCATGATCAGTTATATTGATAATGGACTCGACATAAGTCAGAAAATTAGACTCTCAATGAATTCAGGCTCAGAATAAATTTAATTTCAATATTTACCTTTCATCTAGTATTTCAAAGTTAGTATACACACATGAGCTTCCTTAACATCTGATTAGTCTTTTCAGGAAGCTAAAACAAAAGACCATAAACTAAATATTTGATAAGCAGCAGAAATTTTACCAAAATGTGCAGAGAAGAAGTAAAAACAGTAAAGATGAGACAGTCAGTCCATCTAAGAGTTAGCAATAGAGTTTGGTTTTGGAGGGTCTCATAATTATCTGACTCTCCTGGCAAATGGCAATTGGTAGTATCATTAGTCCTATAATTTATATTCAGCTGTGAGGAAACCTGGAAGTCCTTTAAGAAGTTACAAGACAGGTACCCAAAGATATGAGAACACTTTCTGCTAATTTCATAAGAAATGGGAACCTATTTCAAAATCACAGAACAATGTCTCAATGTATATATTACATAAATATTATTCTAATATTTTCAACTTTAACAGAATCAGAGTTATAGTTAACTACTCTCACTACAAATTCCTTACTGAAAAAAAATTTCTGGAAGTCTTATAATTCTAAATGTGTTAAAACTGCAAAAAGATAATTTAGGAAAGAAGATGAATCATGAGACCCCCGTAAGATACCATTTATAAGCTAAACTTTTTACAAGATAATCAGATACCAAATTCTCTCTCTCTCTCTCTCTCTCTCTCTCTCTCTCTCTCTCTCTCTCTTAATCTCTCTCTCTCTCTCTCTCTCTCTATATATATATATATATATATATGTATTTATTTATTTATTTATAAAACTATCTATCTCTCTGACACTATTTCTCTTATGCTATATCTCAACCATTCTGGCAAGTTTATTCTTTAGTGATATTACTATTATAATAGTATGGGGGTAAGTAAAAATAGAATTACCTGAATACAATAGCTGTGGGTAATATATTATTCTTCTAAGTTTATAAAAATATTTATTTGTATCCTTATTACATGACAATAACTTAATGATATAAGCAATAATCTCAATTATATAAATATACACACATACATATATACAAATATTAAATAATTTTAAAACTAATGATATAAATACTAGAATCTTTTCCACAATAAAATATTTTAGAAATAGTGTTACTTCAAATCAAATTTAAAAGACACACATTGACACAAATATCCCATAAAATTAGCAATAAATAGTGCATAGACCAATTTCTCTTGGAGATACGTTTACAAATGACTAGAGAAAGAATGATATCCCCATGACTACTGTTATCATGGTACTTTAACAGAGCTCTTGAAATATCTGCCTAATGCATTCCACAGATGAAGTACCTTTTTACAAATACTCTCAAGTTCTGCTTTTTAAAATTGGCTGATGCCAATAAATAGTCAGATGGTTAACTCCGGGAACAAGAGCTATTTATTCAGAGTATGAACATGATACCTAGTGAGTCAGAAATTCCAAGAAATCAACAGGCTATTAATGGCTTAAGAAGAAAGTAAATGCCCTGTTTTGAACATTAGCATTTTGGAACTCTAAATTATACATTGCCCTGTCCATGGGATTTGTTTGCATCAAGGTTTTTCCTGAATTATTCTCCTCCCCAACATCCCTCACCTATGTGTATCCAGTGTCTGAAAATTTTCTGTCATGTGTCAATTATCTTTGTACTGTAAAAGGTATTTCCAGTACCCAAAACAAACCCCCAGGAAGAAAATTATGCTAAAATAATTTAATCATGGAAAAAGTGACAGAAACCAAGGAAACTTATCAAAAAATAGTTTTTCTTGTACCCTCTGCAATGAAATAGGAAGTGGGATTGAACTACAATTTCTTTTAATGACAGCCACTGCTAGTTGTCATGTTCAGTTACTCAAACTTTTCTGTATTGATGAATGAACATGTGACACAATTCTAAGGAATGATATCTAAAGGAAGTTTTCTGGGGAAAATATTTTACTTGAAGTTAAAACCATCTGCAGAAGGCAAGAGTTTGCTTACTTCTCTACCCTTTCTGCCTTGCTGACACATGGCAATTTTCTCCTTGCCCCTCAGCCAAGACCTGACTGACTAGGTGTTTTGAATTATAATAATAATCTGCATAATCCAAAATAATGACTTTTTTTGCAATTTTAGTGGCGCACTATAATTATACATCATAGTGAGATTCAAAGTGATGCAGTCATGCATTCACCCATCACTTGGTGCATTTCCAAACACATCGCACCCTGGTTCCCTCTCCCTTCTCCCCATACATGTTAGTGAGATTGCTAGTGATACCTTTATATATGGAAATAGTATTATTTGAACTCACACTTTCCTCAATCTTACTTTTTCCTCTCACCACCTACCTCTCAAATTCTTTTCCACTATTCTACTAGCCTTTTTCCTCATTTATTTGAAGTTCTTTTTGTTTCCTATTTTCTCTCTAGCTTTCACATATGAGAAAAAATGTACAACCCGTGACTTTCTGAAACTGGCTGATCTCACGTAGTATAATATTCTCTAGTTCCATTCATTTTCCTGCAAATGACACCATTTTGTTCTTTATTGCTGAGTAACATCCATTGTTTGTATATACCACATTTTTTTATCCATTCAATGTCATATTTTTAAAATGAAGCTTTCACTTCAATCTCATATGCTGCATTTTTAAGGAAAAGAGTTTCAGAAGGAAAATGTGATCATAAGTATGGGCCCTGTTCATTGCAATTTCTTAATTTCTGGGATTTTGGCATCTTGAATTTTGAATATCAGAAAAAAAATCTCTTTAAAAAATAATGTTTGTATTTTATACAGATTTGATTGTTATTCTAGAAAGTGGATTGGTTTGATAGCATTTACATCAGTTCCATTATCCTGTCCTAAGGAAATGCCCAGAAAAATATTGTTCCATGAAATGTGCTGTTTTAAGCTGATTATTTTTTTAAATATATCTAATGAGTATGGTCTTAGGAAATACAGAATAACCAAATTGTGTGAGTAAGCATTTAATAATTTTCCTTTCTTTTTTATATATATATTTTTTATTCGTATATTGTGAGCAGACATCTTTATTAGGTACAAATTGAAAATGACGTATGTGCCCACATTTCTCATTTGACCTCTTCCCCCAATTCCCACCCCACTCCCTCGCCCTCCCTCCCTCTCAAGTTCAATTTAGTGAGTAACCTTGATGTACATTAGGGTGTCTCCGCCCCACCCCCCGTCAATCCCTTTTGGTTAAATCAACTTCTTTGCTCATCGAGGGTCTCTCCTTTTCCATCTGAAGACCCTCCTATGCCCCATCCTCTCCCTAGCATCTGCATATTAGGGAGAACATATGCTTCCTTACTCTTTGTGACTGGCTAATCTCACTTAACATAATGTTTTCCAGTTGCATCCATTTCCCTGCAAATAACTTGATTTTGTTCTTCTTTATGGCTGAGTAAAATTCCATTGTGTACATATCCCATAGTTTTGTAATCCATTCATCTGTTGATGGACATCTTGGCTGGTTCCATAGTTTGGCTATTGTGAATTGTGCAGCTATAAACATAGATACACATGCGTTGGTCTGATAGTTTGGTTTCCGTTCCTTTGGGTAGATACCCAGAAGTGGTATTGCTGGATCATGTGGAAGGCTCATTCCCATTTGACTGAGGATCCTCCATACTGTTTTCCAAAGTGGTTGCACTAATTTGCAATCCCACCAAAAATGTATTAGAGTTCCCACTTCGCCACATCTTCGCCAGCAGTTGTTATTGCTCGTGTTTTTGATGATTGCTATTCATATTAAATGGAGAGAAACTGCAAGAATTCTCACTAAAAACAGGAACAATACAAGGATGTCCATTATCACCTATTTTGTTCAATATAGTACTTGAGACTCTAGCCAGAGCAATAAGGCAAAAGAAGGAAATCAAAGGGGTAAAAATAGGGAAGGAAGAACTAAAACTATCCCTTTTTGCAGATGACATGATATTATACTTAGAAGACCCAACAAACTCAACCAAAAAACTTATAGTACTGTTCAACAAATTCAGCAAAGTGTCTGGGTACAAAATCAATCCTAAAAAATCAGAAGCTTTTCTGTATGCCAACCATAAATCCACTGAGAAAGAAATCCAGAAAACAATTCCACTCACAATAGCACCCCGAAAAATAAAATACTTAGGGATAAACCTAACCAAAGACGTAAAAGACCTCTATAAGGAAAACTATAAAAAGTTGAAAAAAGAAATCGATGAAGACCTTAGAAGATGGAAGGACATACCATGCTCTTGGAATAGGCAGAATAAATATTATTAAAATGGCCATCCTCCCAAAACTGATTTACAGATTCAATGCAATAATTTTCCTTTCATTTGGCATTTTTTGTTTTGTGTTCCTTTGTATGACTATGGAGTTGTAATAAAAACAGTTTTTAATCCATATATCCACATGTAGTTCAAATAATACTTATAAGAACACTTTCTTGTATGCTTCTTTGCTTCCATTTATAATATGGTTTTGTTTTCAGAAGTTTTTCTAAAGCTAAGTTTAAAATAATATCTGGTTAATGATCCTGATGAAATCTTCCAAATTATTGTTAGATATTTTTATTACCTCTAAGTCCAAGAAAATTAAATATATATAGAGAATAGTTAGCAGAAAGAGATTTTGCCTCATGAAATAGAACAAACATTTTAGACTAAAGGAAGTTAGAGAAGTGTTTGTCCTTCTACCATCAACTGTCTTCTTGCTTAGTCCAAAGAACTAAACCAAACAGTAAGTGTTACCAATTCTCTCTGAAATGTTGTAATGATTTATGGAATCACTAGAGAATGATTCCCAAATTCACATTATTGCTTATTCTGCAATATTATTTCTTCTGCATCAAATGAAACTTCAACTCTTAAGAAAATCTTCAAACTTTTTGCATGTTTGTGTGTGTGCTGTATTTAGGATAAAGGCATAAAGCATAAAGAAGAGACTTAGTAAAGTGGTCTATATTATAGTCAAATATTGCTAATAGGCAATGTGTTCTAATGAAGGGACAAGTCAACAAGTATGGCTAAATCTTTAGTGATAAGGAATAAATCTAGATTCCTATTTCAGCACAACAATAAATAGCTATGTGACTTTGACAGGTAACCAGGGAACAACAAATAAACAGGATAGCACAACAAAGGAAAATGAAGGTCACTTTAAGAATAGAACAGAGGTCATCCATCCTTTGGAAAGAATACAGGAATATTTTAGAAGATATTTAGCATCATCTAAAATATCTAAAGCAGTATCTTCTCCATGAAATAGAAACAAAAAGTCAGAAAATATCAAGTTAAGATATAAAAGGCAGTAAGGTAGCACAAAAAGGCAAGTATATCATAAAAGGAGGTCAAAGAATGTCAAACTAAATAGCCGCGTTAAAATCATAAAGGAAGTTTATCATAAAAAGGATCTACTGTGTAAAATTGATTCAGTGGTGTGGACAAGAAAGCTGAAGAGTTCTTCCAGAAAAAAGAAGAAAAGAATCATTGATGAATAGAATATAGTAAAATATTAGAACAAAATTAAATGCCAAGCTAAGAGAGATAAACACAGTCAGAAAAAAATGTGTAATAAGTGAAAATTATATTAATTTTATCCTCTCATATTTCTAGGCCACTAGTGTCCAACATTCAGTGGACTGGAATGATGGTTTTCGGATCATGTCTTTATTACCTCTATTTATTAATAAAATGATATCAAATTCTGAAACAGGAAAATTGTAATGAAATATATGCAAAATAAAAATATTGTTAGGATTTTCTATAGGAACTAGAAAATCAACTAATATTAAAGCTTCCTATTCTAATAGTCATAAATTCTAGATTTATAGATTTTAATAATTTTTATTACCCTTTTTTATTATATATATATAGTTTTGTTAAGAATTATTTTAAGGATACCAATGTATAAAATTATTTTCATCTTTGCCAAAAAATATAGTAAAGGAGGTAGAATGCCCCTGAGTTCAGTCTCTAATACAAAAAATAAAGAAAAATCAATGGTGAAATAGTTTTATGTATCATGAGATAGAGCTTATGTGATGTACATTTTTTTAAAAGAAGATATACTTGTAGACAGTATTTACAAAGACATAAAAGTATAGTGATTTGCAGGAGTTCATTTAGTATTTAAGAGAATGACTAGGATCAGAACCCTGATGATTATTGTTAAATAATATGTGTGCATGTCGTGTTAATGTGTGAGGAGGGGGAGGGGAGAGAGACCTCAAACTTAATTTGTAATGTTTCTTTTAAATTTATTTGAGGGGGGATTAGGGATTGAACTCAGCAACATTCTACAGCCAAGCTACACCCTCAGTCCTTTTAGTTTGTAATTTGAAACAGGGTCTCATTAAGTTATTGAGAATCTAAGTAAATTGAGTCATTTTACAACCTGCCATCCTCCAGTCTCAACCTCTCTCAAGTACTGGGATTACAGGTGTTCATACCAATACCCAAATTTCTTTTAATTTAAAACTGAATCTTTTGGGATCAATGGATAATCTGTTCAGAGAATAGACAGAATCTTTCATTGAAATTGCCAATGACTCTAATTACCCTACTTAAGAATTGTTTCTAAGAAACATTAATAATCATAATTATAGACTGGTTGGATAGTTGCTGATCAATTCAGTTATCTATAACTAGATTTTTAGATACTCACTGTCAATTTGCCAGTGGAATACTTGATGGATGACTCCTCTTAATGTCTCTAGGCAAATATCTACCCACTCATCTAGTAATTCGGTATGCTCCAAGTATTGAGCTACTCCAGTTCCTTCTTTAATTCATGGTCTTGCTTGCATCCATATATCCATGAGTGCCATTTTCTCTACTGTTTCTTTTTATCTTGTTAACTTTAATGGATTCTCAAGGTCCCAGAGTACATTTTGCTTTTCGGATCCTTAATGCTTGGGTTTGGTATCTTCTCCTATCTGCATTGGTACTATTCTATGGTAACCCTTTTACAGCAATTACCTATGCAGTCACTGTCTCTCCTGTCAGACTTTAAGTACTTTACAGTGCAGGCACAATTTATCCAATATCATAGTTCAAATAGTAGTAAAGAATCAGACACAAAAGAAGAGAGCAATAAAGAAATGCTACATTAGTGAAGTGGTATGTAGATGAAACAGTAATGTATGTGGTATGTGGATTAGAGATGAGACAAATACATTATTAAATAATTTTATAGTCTTTATCTTAATAACTTCTCTCAACATTTTACAAATGAGCTTCAGAGTTATGAAACATCCTCATAATTGGCTAGTATATTGAGTACATAAGAAGAACAGAACAATAAATGCTGGGTGTAAACTTGTGTGAAATGCCTGCTTGAGTAAAGAGGGAGGGAAGAGTGATTTGGGTTTGAGGATACAGTAGGAACGGAGATGGTTTTGCATTTTTTTTTCAGGCAGGAAATGCTCTTCAAAGGTAGAGAGACATGAGATTATATGAGAAGGCGGTAGATTAGAAGCATCCAGCACATGCCTGGTTCTTTAGACTCAAATAACAGAAGCATAATTGCCTGCTGAGGACTGTGCCTGAAAGGGGGCTGGAAGGCAATAGTGGACAGACAGACATTTGGAGATACCCAGTGTTTCTGGATAGTGGAAAATGAGAGAAATAGAGTATCCTAGTACTGATAGCAGGAGCCTGTCAGACAAAGGGGAGTTCTGCTTTAGTGAGGTGAGGGAGGGAGCACCCAGTGAGCCCCATTAGTTCAAGATTCAACAACCTGAAGATAATATAGTGAAAACAGAGAAGACACCTGGGATCTGTATAGCAAACTACCTCTGGAGAAGTTTTCCACATTCCATAGCATTTTATCAGATGCTGTAACTGGGAGCCCTCTTAGTTCTGTGAGACTTACTTTTTTATATTTCATTTATGGGTGAGTTAACATAGTATTTGTCTTTCTGTTGCCTAACTTATTTTAATATAATGTCTTTCAGGTTCATATATGTTGTCACAAATGACAAGAGTTTTTCTTTTTTGTTGGTGAATAGTGTTTTTTCTGTTCATTTAACACATTTTTCTATTCATTCATCAATTGTTGATAGTTATGGGAGTATCCTGGCTAGTTGTGAACTGTAGTACAATAAACATTGGCATGCAGACTTCTTCTTTTACATTTTAATTTCAATCCCTTTAAGTATATACCCAATTCAAAATAAAATCAAAGGCTTAAGTACTATGTTTTCATAGAATTAAGTAACCAAAAGACAGATCATCATGGATAAATTTTCTGTCATGAAGAGAATCCATAAACAGATTTTAGATAATATTATCTGAAAATACTAGAAACCAAGTCATTTGATATAGCATGTATAATTGTATGAATTCATAATTTTTATTATTTTATAAAACATGAGCATTATAATTCTTAGGGTATGAAAAATATAGGCAAAATTTTCACTGAACATATATTGACTAAATAGGTGTTCATAATCTTATACTTACTGAGTTTATTTTAAAATTATGTTGGAAAACAATGACTTATATTCCCTTATGCTTTAAGGAAAGTATTTCATGAGAGCTGGAGGGACTAAGGATATTTTAACTTGTGCAATTTCACCTTAGCTTTGAAAGGTGTCTGGTCCCAGATTATTGGAAGATAGAGATGAGTGCAAGAAAATTGTCTTGAATTCTCTGAAAAACCTTATGTTTTCTCATTGTGATTTAGGAAATCACTGAGCTTTGTATCACTTTGAGTGAAATGTCATTCTTCCTTCCTAACGGTGCATGAACAGGAATAATGATTTATAATAAGTGGGCCATTGTTTAATAAAAAACTTCTCAGGTAGAGGCCAGAATAGAGAGCTCTGCTCCACTGAAGCAATCACAGCTGTCCTTGGATGTCCTCAGCACTCAGCAGACAGTGTCAGTCGAAGGAACAGAGGAATTACATTTATCAAATTTCAATTTTTTTTAACCTCTTTTCTGTTTAGCAAGGCAGGAAAATATTATTAACCTTTCAGTATCATTTGTTAAGTAACTTACGGGATATCTTTTGAAAAATGAGAATCTATCCTTATACAGCAGACATAAATATTTATTCATATGTGCATGTGCTTTCCAACAAAAAAAAATGATAACTTTTCAATACCTCCATTTTTGCTTTCCTATAATTGTCCAACTAAAAAGAAGATAAAATGACATTTTAGATAATATATTGCATAAGTATAATTTATGCTAGAGTTTGGGTGTGGTATGGCTCCCAATGTTGAATGCATGCCCCCAATGCAGCAAGGTTTAGACGTGGGGTATGGCTAGAGGAGGTTGGCCATTGTGGAGAGGACTTGCAGGACTATATCTCCCTGTCTGTTTTCCATCACTCTCTCCTTCCTGCCACCAGGACTGCAAAGGGCTTTTCTATATCACATGCCCTGAAACCTGGCTTCTGACTGGGAGCTACCTGACCATAGACTGACCTCTGAAACCTCTGAAATTGTCAGTTCCAAATAAATCTTTCTTCCTGTAAGTTATGCTTCCAAACTACCAAAAACAGTAGTTCTACCAATATCTAATTTTATATGTAAATTTAAACTTAATTTCTTGAGCATTACAAATATAAATTTAAAAGTTTTCTCACTCATTTTTAGACATAGGTAAACTTTTTTTAAGTTTAGAATTGTAGTCTTCTCTGTATCTTCTCTATGTTCTTTGGAAACTTTTGTAGGTTTTTATTTTTTCCAAAAGAATTAGCAATGCCATATTCAAAGAAGTTATATTTTTGAAGTAGAACCAGTTAGCATGTGCTATAGTAAGTACCAGAACTCAGAGAGAGAGAGAGTTGAGAGTGATGCATGTTACTACCTGGTCATGCAGGCATCTTATTTGATACCACTAGAGAAAAGTGACTCTAGCTTTCAGAGCAATGAACAATCCAGACTGAGCCTTTAGCCAGAAGCTGCAAAATAATATTAAAAAAGGAATATTGGAGATAGATTTCTTCAAATTTTTCCTTAAGAATTCCATGCATTAAGTGAGAAATATGTGTTATTTTGGTAGGATTTATTTCTGTCTACTTTGAATAATTAGCTTGCAGCTCAGATTAATAACTAATATGATTACAAATTTACATGTATATTATGAATATGAAGATTTCAGTACATTGAAAATAAGTTTTTTTTTCTTTAGTATTTAAATACTGGGCCTTATTATACAAGATTCTAATAAGAAGCATAAAACAGTCTTAAAAACAGAATGAATATTACAAGCACAAACGGGTACTATAGGAATCTTATGTGACCCGTGGCGGGTACGGTATTCCCAAAATGTTCACAGTAATACCTTGGGGGCCCTGGGTGTATTTTGCAGGATCTTCCAGTCCCCAATTAAAAATTACATCTATTTTTTCCTCTGCTTATAACTAAACAGGATGTTTTTGATTGCCTCAAAAAATGGGGTGAAATGAGGTTTTTGAGTATAGACTTTGAGGCTCAGGTATAAAAACAGAAGTGGAGCTTCTGTGTAGCCTCAGTGTCTTCGCTTCTCCCTCCTCCTCTCTGTGTCTGTATAAGGACACTTATGTTTTAACTCCAGGAGCTATGATGTGAGGGAACCCAGTGTATCTGGACTTGAGGAAGGTGACCCAGTATAGTATAAACTGCCTGCAAGCATCATCCAGATAAAAGAGTTAGCACACTTTCAGATAATTCCAGACCCTGGACATTTCCCATTCCTGAGCTTTTAAATCTTTCATCAAAGTCCCTATGTATCATAAACAAGTGACAACTTGATATTACTTTGTTCTATCTGGATTGACCACCCACAGGATCTATGAAGCTAATAAATGATAATTTTTACCACTGGGTTTGGGTAATTCAATATGCAACTAATGGAGATCCCTAATGGAGGCTGAGGGGCCAGGGGAAGGACAGTTTCTAGAACTAGAGAAAAGAAAGAGAATTGCATAGGGGCATTGGTATTGAAAAGATGCGTAGCTTTGTGGGAAAATAACAGCCAACCCAAGACAAAGATCCTGGGAGAGAGTGAAGGTAATTATGTACTCTGCTCTCACCCTTGGATAACACTTCTTTGAATTTCAGATGGGGGTCAACATTACTTGAATGCAGTCAGAAGACAAAGGCCCTGGGGCCCTACTTATGCACTTTGTACATCTTAGTTTCTCTGACAAAATGTAGGTTGTAGAAATACGCATAGTGTATCCTAAGGCACAAATTTATGATTTCAAACACTTGTAATACATGTAAATTTCGAAAAGATTTTTCCCTGAGGCAAAACAGTCTAAAAGGCAAGCACAACAGGAGACACAAATATGATTTAATGTGAGTAGAAAACTTACTTCTATACTGTATTGATATTTACATTGACATTCTCAGGTTGGGGAGAAAGGGACAAGTTGAAACTTATTTGGTGTCTTCATGGTATAATACACTCCGTAAGTAGCAAAGGTAAGGAAGCAATTTAGAGTGGTCTAGTGCCAAATAAATCTACTGTATTTTCCACTTCAATTTATTTTTACTAGGAATTTATGAAGAACTTATAATTTATATTTATCTATAAATGTGGTGAGCAGTATAAACTGGGAAATATGATTAGAGATTGGAGAAACTAATATGGGAATGGCATCATCAATGCCATTTAAAACTCCACATAAAATAATAATATTAGAGATATTTCCCAGTTCCTTTATAAGCTGTGCTATATTGTTTAGTAATGTCACCTTGGGGAAAAATGCATTCCATAGCTGTTAGTCTATCATGTGTATACAGTCATTTTCCAGATTTCATAATAGTATGAAGAGATTATTCCTACACAATTGTTGCAATGTGAATAATGCAACATTTTATATTGGTTGGCTGAATGGCAAAAAGCATGCCATCTCTATCCTGATCGGTTCAAAATAGATGGAAATCATTATTCATTTGTTTATTTTTAGTTTTGATTTGAAATGATGTCGTTGTGCATGCCTTTGTGTAGTTTTTAAAATCTCTGTTTAGATTATTTCTCTTATACATAAACACAGAAATGGCTCTCTCGTAATAATGCTATTTGGATATTTCCTTAAATAATGCATTTGCATGTATAGAAAAAAATACAAGGAAAAAAAGGCATATATGAAGGTAAACATGTCCTTTATTTTTTATCACATCAGTAGTTCTTAGCCCAAAGGTAAGCACTGCTTATTTTTTTTATTTTGAAATAACTACTACCTTTACCTATGTATTTCTCATCTTACTTTTTTATTTACACAAGATAAATAATATATCTGTGAATGAAATTGAGTAATAGGTATAAATATAATAGATCATAATCAAGTATAGCTTATTTTAGGAATATAAGGTAGGTTTAACCTAGGAGAAATAACTGCTATGTCACATTAAGTCGAAGAGAAAAAAAACACAACTATATGATAGCTTTGAGCGGCAGGAAAAAGAAAGTTTCATAAGATAAAAGAATTGTAAATGCACAACTATGATTAAAATATCTAGTAATGTAAAGCTAAATACTTTTAAATAATATGAATAATAAAATCGTGTCCATTCCCACCACTTGTGTTTTTCATTGTGTTAGGCATTGTATCTATGGAAATAATACAGTATATAGAAATAACAAGAATTAAGACTGAAAAGGAAGAAGAAAACTTTGACTTCATTTGCAAGATTTTTTTCTTTTTTTCCCCAATGGTTATGTTTTCTCTCTTATGTGGAGGCAGATATATATTTTTAATCATAGAAAATCATAAAGAAATTACCAAAACTTTTCTAAAACTAGTAAGTGAATTTAGTAATGTTTCAGAATGCAAAAAATATTCAAAAATCAATTATATTTTGATACATTAGAAGAATGAGTATAGAATTTGAATCAGCACTTCAGACTGATGATATGCAAATATCTAATAAGCATATGAAAAACTGCTCCATAACATTAGTCAGATAAAAAATAAAAAGTAAACCCATTATGAGCCACAAATAAATTTTTAAAAGCAAAAAACATTAAAAATTTAAAAGAATCTAGAGCAACTTAAACTCATATGTTCTTGAGAGTAATATAAATAAAGTTGGAAACACTTTAGAGAAATGTTGGCACTTCCTTTAAATATAGCATGTTATGGTCCATAAATTCTGCCCTTAGATATTTTTTTAAAATAAAAAAAAATGGATGTCCTGAAAAGACTTGAAAGAGTATTTTTGAAGCTTCTTTCATTATAGAAAAATAACCCCAGTATTTATTAATAGAAGAAAGGATAAATATGCCACTATATTACTATTGAGTAGTAAAAAATAACACATTTTTATTACCTGAAATAATATGGATTAAAGTTCATACTAAATTAAAGGAGACAATGTAATTAATTAATGGAGATATACAGTCAAAAGGATAGATTATATGATCCCATTAACATAATATCAAAGATTACATAAAACTCAACTATGTAAATAGAAAATTAGTTTTTCTTTTTCAGTGGGTAAGTTTAGTCTATAATGAAAATATTATATGTCTTACTATGATTTGTTTAAACTGATTGAATATAATACAAATAATGTCAGTATGAAAATAGTGTATACCCTATATAATGGGAAGAGTATGCATTTGTGTGAGCTGATTGAATACTATACAAAAGACCTAAGCATTTCACTGAATGTAGGAAGAGAGGAAGAATATGATAAGTAAATAGTTCAAAACTAACAAAAGCAATAACTAAAATAAGCATTTATAAACACCACTTAACGAAGAGCAGGTTTAATATTTTTTGGCTGAAATTGATGCATAATAATTATATAGAACGTTGGATTTCACCCTGGCATACCCATACATGCACGAAACATAATTTGATCAATATCTATTCCCGGTACTTCCCCTTGCCCTTCTCTTCCCCCTCCTCCAGCCACCTTTCTTTATTGTCTCCTTTCTATTTTTATGAGATCAAAAATTTTCCCATTTTATCTCTAGCTTTCATACAGAACAGAAAACATATGACCCTTGACATTTGGAATCTGACTTATTTTTCTTAATATTATGCTCTTCAGTTCAATCCAGTTTCCTGCAAATGATATAATTTATTTTTGTGGCTGAATTAAACTTCACTGTGTACCATATTTATATACCACATTTTATTTACCCTTGCATCTGTTGATGAACTACCTAGGGTGCTTCCATAACTTGGCTATTGTGAATTGTGCTATCATTAACATGGGCATGTATTTCTATGGTATACTGAAGAGTGATATAGATGGATAAGATGGTGGCTTCATTTCTAGTCTTTTGAGGAACCTTCATACTGATTTCCATAGTGGCTGTACTAATTTACACTTGCACCAGTTATGTAGAAGAATACTCCCTTTCAAAATAGCAAAAACAATTTTGGGCAAAAGATCAATGCTGGAGGCATCCCAATGTCAATTCCAAATTTTGCAAATGAGAAGTAGTATGAAAACCAGCATGATATTGCCATAATAACAGACGTGTAGACAAACAGAACAGAAGAACAGATACAAACCCACAAAATAGAGTCATCTGGTTGTTCACAATAGTGCCAAAAGTATATGCTGGAGAGAAAAAACAAACAAACAAACAACAAAAAACAAACAAAACAAAACAAAAAAAATGGCTTTTTAACTAAATTGTGCTAGAAATTTTGACCAAATATTTTTGTTTGGTGGCTTCAAAAATGCCTATGCCACATTTTTTTAACTCAAGCTAATTCTTTGGGAAAATAGTTGGTACAGGCAGGAAAGTCATAGTTTTATGCCTCAAGTTTATTTACAAGTGACTGTAAGGATAGGATAGGATCAAACTCCTATTAATAGGCTCTAAGTGGAAACATATGGTTCACATATTTTCGTGCTTTCAATGCAGACTCCTCCACTGTCCACAACCAGTCACTAAATCAACAGAACATTTTCATAATTTATCTTAGCTTATTTTGTTGCCATAAATAAATTATAATTCATCAGCCATTGTTTTTTTAAAGTGATTTTAAATCTCAGAAAAAAAAGCCATTTTTCTACTACCTACTACCCTTGGAAGATATAGCAATAAACCCACTCTAAAATCCTGGAGCTGAAAGAAGTAGAGACCAATCCAGAGTTGACATACTTTCCATTTTTTTCTAAATTAGTTGAGATTTTCTCCTTTCTTTAATATAATACATTTGATGTTTTTTCTATCTAAAATAATATATGCATAGGCTGTGTCTTATTTATTTGAAACTCTAATTTTTGTCTTGTGTTGATCACTACTGATACTAACTTCCTTGTTTTTGTTTTTGTTTTGTTTTAGAAGAGAAGAGGCTGCAGGCAGGATGGCTAGACATTTTGTCATTGCAGGAACAATAATGTTGTAAGTGTCCCCTGGTGTGTAACCGAGCTTTTAATGTCTAAACTAAAAACACTAAACCTCTGGGGGAAGAGCCTGATATAGGGACTCTGGCTAACTTTCATCTCAGATGACTTTCTCAGTTTCATCTCAGAGATTGATTTCTACCTTGAAGATTAAAATATTGTCTGAAAAAATAGCACCAAAATATTTTACATGATAAAATTAAATTCCCTTTGTCATTTGGAAGGTAAAAAAAGAAAATCAGATACTGCATGAACAGTACAAGGGATGTGACTTTATGTATCCATCCTAAACTATTGCAAAGATTAGACATTTTTCCTCCTCTGTGTTTTTCTTCCAAAGATAATCTAATGATTAGTGACAGTATTCTTGTTTTTAATTTATAAATAGTATAATACTTAATATAAACACCCCAAAGATCATCCTTCATTTTTATAGTAATAAATTCAGATTCTATTATAACAAGGGATCATTCCTCAGGAATCTGTGACATACACAGAACAGGCATTTACATTATAAAAGCTGTGTTCTAATCCCAGCTTTATCAGTTAATAGTTATATGAAGTCAGGCAGTTTGCTTAGTAATTTGAGTTCTCACATGTAGCTTATCAGGTCATTATAATAAGTAGTATAATGTATGCAAAGTGCCTAGCACATAAACTACCTATATTATGGTCATTTAAAGTGATGTACATTATGGAACTCAAAGACAAACAGGAGAATAACTCTGATATCAGACAAAATAGACTTCAAGCCTAAACTTATCAGAAGAGACAAAGCAGGTCATTTTTTGCTGGTAATAGGAACAATCCAACAAGAGAGTATAACCACAGCCAACATTTATGCCCCAAACATAGGTGCAACCACTTTCATAAAACAAACTTTGTGACATTAAGTCACATATACATTCCAATACAATTATATTGGGAAACTTCAAATCTCCTATCACATCACTAGATCGATCTATTAGCAAAAGGTCAGTAAAGATGCCTCAGACCCAAAGAACACCAAATGGACCTACAAAACATATACAGAATATTTCATTCAACTAGCTGAATTCATATTCTTTTCAGCTGCTCACACAACCTTCTCCAAAATAGACCATATCCTGGGCTAAAACCACCAGAAAATTAAAAAAAAAAAAGTGGTATAACCCTCTGTATTTTTTCAGACCACAATGAAATGAAACTAGAAATCAACTATAAGAAGACCCAGAGAAACCTCATAAACATATGGAGACCAAACACCACACTGCTGAATGAGGAATGGGACATAGAAGAAATGAGGAGAAATTAAGAAGTTCCTAGAAACAAACAAAAATAGAGACACAAAATATCAAAATCTACTACCACAGTAATACGTGCTTATCTATGTTTATAGCAGCACAATTCATAATTGCCAAACTATGGAACCAGTCAAGATGTCCATCAACAGATGAGTGGATTACAAAGCTATGGGATATGTACACAATGGAATTCTACTCAGCCGCAAAGAAGAAAAAAATTATGTCATTTGCAGGGAAATGAATGGAACTGGAAGTCATTATGCTAAGTGAGATTAGTCACTCACAAAAAGTGAATAGTTGGATATTCTCACTAATATGGGAAAGGTAGGAAGAAAATGGGCATAGGAAGGACACCAGACAAAGGAGAAATCTTAGATGAGTGAAGAAGGTGACCTAATTGAGAGAGATGGGGGGGGACACCTCAATGAACATGATGTACATACACAAACTTATCGAAGTCAATCACTGTGTTGAGCATGGGAAGGAGTGAAGGGGGAAGGAACAGTGAGGAAACTTGAGGAGGGCTAAAAGAGTACTGTGTACATTACATGTATGCCTCTACCACCCTGAACTTCGTCAAGATATATTATTACACTGCACCAATAAAATAAAAATAAATAAATAAATTTTCTTTTAAAGACAAACAGTGTGATATACACATAATAATTCCTTTGTTTTTTAATCATATTCTTTCACTCTATGCCTTCTAACAAGAGAAAACAGTATTAAAAAATTCTTTTTTATGATGACAATTTTGAATTATTTTCATTTCCCTTTGTTGAACTTCTGCTGAGTAAGTGAAAATAAAATATAAAATGGAGAGCTATCAGCACTATGCACAATTTATTTTTAAACAGTAAACATAGATTCAAAATTTTAGGTCAAATTATCCTTGCTTAGGAGTAAAATGCTGGGACTGTAAAAGTCCAATTTGAAAGAGTAATGTGGCTGCTAAGAAATTAAAGAAGTCTAACTAATGGATAAAAAATCTTTTCGAGTATCAGGTGACTTCTATTTTCTTACTATCATCAAAGTTAAAGGAAGATTTAAATAAGTTTTGACCTGATCGATAATTAAAATTTTGAAGATAAAGAATAACAAGACATTCTTTTTGATTTTCTAACTTAGAAGTATAAATTGACATTTTCAAAACTGAAGCTTCTTTTATCTGAATTTACTTTTTAATATGAACTTATTTCCTTAGCAAGTTCTGTCAAAATCTGGAAAAAATATTATTATTAATATATAGCTACCAGAGTAGTTGAAAAGATCAAGTTTTCACTTCTCGTAAAGAAATAAACTCCCAGTAATTTTTTATTTTACTACTATGTTTAAAAATTTGTTTTTATAAATTAGTGTTTATATTGTTTGCCTCAATAATATATTGAATTTAGTGAATTAATTCAATCCAGGCAAATTATTTAACATTCAGAATCTTATGTTTTACTATAATAAATAAAAAATTTATTTTGAATTTATGTATATACCTAGTTACATATGATTATGACAGGATTACCAACATGAGATATTCAATTCTAATGTTGTTTATTATAATAAAATTTCTGTACAAGAAGTAGAATGAAAATTAAAGTTAAATACAAAAAAGAATAAAGAATTTTTTATTTATTTTTTGTGGTACTGGGGATTGAACCCAGGGGCAGTGTACCTCCAACCTACATATCCAGCCCTTTTAAGTTTTTGTTTTGAAACATGGTCTCACTCTGTGCTGAGAGTCTCACTCCATAGCTGAGGCTGTCCTTGAACCTGCGATCCTCGTGTCTCAGCCTTAATTTCTGATTCTTAAAGAAGAGTTTATACTTACATTCTTTAAGCAGTGTTTATGAAAGACTATGCATATCTCAAAGTTTTAGAGGATCTATAAATAGAATATTTGAATTTCCCACTTAACCCTATTTTTTCGTTTTTCTGTACATATTAAGTTCTAGCTGGGCATGTTGGTACAGGCCTGTAATCCCTGTCCTTGGGAGGCTAAGACAGGAGGATCACACATTCTAAACCAGTGGGAGGGTTAACTTAGACCCAGTTTCAAAAGAAAAAATAAAATTGTTTGGGTTGTAGGTCAGAGATAGAAGGCCTCCGGTTCAAACCCCAGTATTACACACACAAAAATCTTCTATTTTTTACCTTAAATTGTCATTATTTATAATATAAATGGTGAAAAAAAAATCCTTTGTCCTTAAGACTTTACTATATAAATAAAAGAACAAAATACCAAATATCCACATAAAATATAACAAGATTCTGTTCATGTATGTTTGCATCATTTAAAATGTCACTTTCATGTATAGTTACAATGCACCAATAAAATTATGAAATATATATTTTATAAGGTTGTTGTATATTTTTATAATATCGATATATGTGTATATTAAGACTCTGTCAGAAGTAAACTGTGTCTGTCATACACAGCAACTTCAATAAAAATAGCAAACGCCTCCTTTATATTTATTCTTCTAATCTTTAGACTCCTATTCAAAGTTAGGCTATTTATAAACATTATTACAACAAAATATTCATATGAAAAGAATGAGAAGTCAAAGTGATGACAAACTTAGTGGTTGTTTACTAGGAATCATGTTTGAAGCAGCTTTCAATATTTAAATACAGTATTGCTTTTTATCCTGGAAACAGGTAAATATCAAGGCAGAGACAGAAGAACACATGAAAAATATTTACTGACAGTGCAGGGGTGGAGGATGTGCACTTGCCTAGCTTAACAGCTAAGAGAGAAATAAGAAATAAGACGAGACTCCACAAACTGCTTCTCTAACAACTATATACTTATCAAGACTTTCACTTTCTATGACTACTAATAGGCAATCATTATTTCCCAAATTCTTTCCAACCCCAGTCAATTCAATACTTTGAAATACTTATCTTAATCCACTTAAAGCCAGACCCTACCCAGTGAGTACCTCTTCACTCCCCCCTTCTGTGATAATGAGGAGATAGTAAAGGAGGAGGTCTCCTATTGCAGTGAGTCTTACATAGTTAACATGATTGCATTTTACCAATGAGTTGTGTTTGTAGTAGGTCATTAACAGGTTGATAGTGTGCAAGAAGTTATCTGTGTTTGCTTTTATTTTTATGCTTCCTAGAATATTTTCTACTTGTTTCTGCCAGTGATTTTCATATTATTTAATAGTTCTTTTCATAGAAAAGTGAAATTAATTAGCAATACAGTAAGAAGTTCATACATTTTACATTGTTAAAAAATAAAATTTTAAAATAAAATTAACCTGTCAAATGTCATAATCAGGTATCCTTAGTGTAATATTAAAATTTAGAATAAATAAGTAAATACTCGTTATTTTATGAAATGAAAACAAGTATTTCTTCTTCATTACAAAATTGTTTACTTTCTTGTAATAGTCAAGATTCTGTAGAGTAACAGAATTCACACAATATGCATATTATAAAAGGGGTTGTATCCAATTAATTTACACTCAGAAATGTAATCCCAAGTGGCCTGCTGCTATATACAAAGAGCTGGAGGAACTAGAAGCTGGTGAGGAGATACAAGAGCCAGAATCCCAAAATAGGAGCAACCAGTGATGTAGTCCTGGTTCACGATGGAAAGGTTAGGAAATTCCCAGAGAAACCCTGGTGAAAGACCAGTTCAAAGAGAAAAGGGCCAAAGTCCAATATCCCAGGCAAGAACACAGGTATTTTCACTCAGGAAGAACCACATTTGCTTTCACACAGCTTCCTCCTTTTCATCCAGGTCCCCAGCCTATTGCAACAATGCAGCCCACATTCAGGATGGGACTTGCCCCCTCAATTAGCTATTCCACCTGCCAATCATTTCATCAACACAACTAAAATCACATAATCTTAGATGTTTCATAATTCAGTCAAACTGATAATCCAGATTAACTATAACAATTCTTTAATATTAGCCATTGCTTCAAAATCTATATAATGTTAGGTGCTATCAGCACCTTAGATGATATAAAAATTTAGGTCACTGTTGTCTGACAACTTGCCAACTCTCTGTTACATTTCACTGTTCGGCTTCTATGGGAGATATAGGCCCCTTCCTTTAAAGTATCTGATATGAAGGCATTTCTCCTATTGATTCCACAAAGTACATAGGTAGATTGAATACTGTTGCTGTACATTCAGTAGATTACATAAAGTAGAACATTCATCTTTACATCTCATGTTACTATTTCTGTGTCTTAATAATTCATTTGTTGATAGTTATTGAATGTTGTATGTTGATATTTATGAATTTAAATACATAAATATTTCAGACCATTTTGGTTTGTGAAGACTACTTAAGATTTAAGTAATATAGTTATGAAATAACAGTAAATGATACATGTTTATAATTGACCTAGAGGGGATTTAATAGAATCAGAATAGTTAAGTGATTTATAATACATCTCTAAACACCAAGTCCTACTGAACAGAAAACTCAGATGCTTTGATTATGATCTTAAAAGTTGTATTCGTGGGGATTTCAATTCCCACATACTAGTAAGGCAGAATAAATTATTATGAGACTGAAGGTCTTGCAGTATGTTTGCTTCTAAAAAGGAAACAAAATCTTATAAATTAATAGTAGAATTTGAAGCAGATATAACTAAGTTACATTTTTATTATTTGAAAATTATGACAAAATTTTCTTCTTACCGCTATCTATCAATTTGTACCAAGAGAAAAGATCATATATTGAGGCAAATGTCTGGCAACAGAGTCATAAATATCTTTTTAAGTGTTTAAATATGTATTGGTGTATTAGCCAGATTTCCATCACTGTGAAGAAAATACCTGACATGAACAACTTAAAAGAAGTAAAGTTTTATTTTGACTTATGATTTCAGAGTTTTGCATCCACAAGGAGCTGGTTCCATTGCTTAGGCTTCTGATGAGACAGAGAATCATGGCAGAGGAGGTGTTAGAGCAAAGCTGCTCACGTTATGGCAGCCAGGAAGCAGCGGGAGGGAGAAAGGGAGAAAGGGTAGAGCCAGGAACAAGGTAAGGAACCTGAGAGCATGCACCCAAGGAACCACTATTTTGATCAGATTCCATATCCTACAATTGTCACCACTTCTCAATAATTAAATTATTAACCCACTGAGGAGGTCAGAGACTCATGATCAGATTACATTCCCAAATCCTAGCCTCTAAATGTTGCTGAATCGGGGACCAAACATTTAACACATGAGCTTTTAGGACATTCTAGATCCAAATCATAACAGCTCAGTTTTAGGACACTTGCTCAGCATGCACAAGGCCCCACACTCAATCCCAATACCCTCAAAAAGCCTCAAAATGTCTTTCCATCATAGATCTCCATTTTAGTATGATTCAAAGGGATCCTTCTGAAAGATGATAAGGAGAATATCAAGCTGTGGAAAACTTGATGGCATTGCCATTTATCCTGAAATATTCAAGGAAAAAAGAAAGATTAAATTGCTTATAGTGTCTATAATACTTTACCAAGGTCTTTGCATATAACAATTTACAACTAACTCAAACTGATGAATTCTAAAAGCCTTTCTTTCTCCTTATATCTCATTTGTGTGTGTGTGTGTGTGTGTGTGTGTGTGTGTGTGTATGTATCAGAATATGGCCAGTAGAATATTCATTTGCCAAAATCTAATATATTTACTATGTTGACAAGTTTCTATAATTTTAGTTAATATTTTTATGCACTGGTTGTTTAGAACATGATGGAATATTAAATTTTGTAGTATATTATTTTGATTTTTTTTTACTTTTAAGCAAATATCTTATTTAAAAATGTAAGCTCCAGTATATTTTTATATATTCAAATCCATCTAATGCCTATTTCTTAAAATATTAAAATATCTGCTTATGTACATATATGTATTTGCCAAAATATGGCACATAGCGCTGTATTTTAATAAATTTCTAAACATACATTTTCAGATAAACAGCAAGGATCATGGTGAGTTTGTGTATTATCCAAGCTACCTGAGATTTTATAATGGGAAATGAACTCTAAGATTTCTGAGCTATGAAAAAGCGCAGGTATTCACATGCGTTTGTTAAAATTCTTCTTACAATTCAGATATGCCTTAGTGAATCTAAAAGACAGGAAAAACTTATTATTTGATTTGTTTAAACTTAAAGATTTAGAAGAGAGACTGTAAGACAAGATTATAGTATATTTAGAGAAATACAATTTGATCAGCATACATTAGGCAATGAATAGGTGATGGGTAATACACTATTACTATTTATCTGTAAGGTTGTCTACTTGGCCAAATTAGTTCATTTATTTCAAATTACAACTGTAACTGTGATGCAATTTTTTTATTTCTCTGGTATGTAATTGTGACAAGGATAGTAATAATACTGTGGTTTTAAAGTTGGTTTATTAGTCTCTTTGCACAATCTCTATATCTTCTTATCACAGTAGCTGTGAGACCAATGATCTAAAGAGAAAGAAAAAATATAAACAAAATTATTTTTTTTCTTTTGGCAAGCTCACATATTAGAATACAGGACATTTAATAAATAAACTTGTAAGAAAATTATTAAACTAAGGCTGCAGGGCAACACGTTTCTTTGGAGTTTTTAACAAACATTCATTCTGCAAATATTTACAAGATATATCTGTTAAGTGCCATAGGGCACCCAGATCCTTTAAACATACATACTATCTTAAGGTATTTACAATATAGTTGAACTGATAATATTTACATAAACAAAACTATAATTCAGGGAAGTATGTGTGTCATGTGAAGGGAGGGAATTTTTTCTATTGAAATTCAAAGGGAAAAAATACTTCTGATTAGAGTCTCACATGAAGCCTTTAAGCAATTCAAAAAAAGTATGATTCTAGTTAAGATAATATTATTTTCTTAGAAAATAACAAATTCATATTACAGTATCAGGGCCTCTACAGACCTTACATATAATCCAAAAAATAATTTCAAAAGGGTAAATTTAAAGTGATAAAAATGTATAGAAATAGCAATGTGCATGATGAATTCTTGCTTGTATCTTCTTGAGTACCTTCATAGAATATATTAGAAAGTATATAATGTATTAGGCCGGGCATATTGGCCTAATACACACTTGTAATCCAAGTACTTGGAAGGCTGAGACAGGAGGATCTGGGTTTGCATCCAGCCTCAGCTACTTAGTGAGGCCCTCTGTAACTTAGTGAGACCCTGTGTCAAAATAAAGAATAAAAAATAGGGCTGTGGTTCTAGCTCAGAGGTAGAATTCCCCTAGGTTCCATCTCCAGTATGGCAAAGAAAAAAAAAGTACACAACATATAATAAATGAAAATTCAGACAAAATAATAGATAATAGATTATTTTTTTTCCTTATATGCATAATAAGTTCTCAATGCTTTGTTAGAGAAAGAGAAAGAGATTCATTGGGGATAAACATGTTCATGTTCGTTGCTTAAAGTTAAATTTTGCTGACAACACATTCTATGTAGGGGTTAAAATAGTAAAGGTTGGTTCCTGAGAGCATCACATTTGATAGATTAACAGCCTTTTTAAATGTTTTCCTGAATGAAGTGCATCATAATGTGGCTTCTTCTTTCATGCAGTTCTGTCATCTTTTCATCTTTCATATCCAGCTTTTGGGGTAAGGAGAAAGGGCTGATAAGAAATCCATAAGGCATATTTTAGTGTTCCACCCTGGTTATACTACATTTCTACTTACATTCCACTCTTTGGTGATGCTTGGATAAAGGTAGGAAATAGACACTAGACAATATTATTTTCTTATGTATCCAAGAAAGGAATAAAGTACAGAGCCCTACATTAAATTTCATTTTTAATAAATATGAATACATGAATATTCTTATTTTAATCACCCACCGTTCATTTCATCTTCTAATATCATTATTCGTTTTTAAGGTAGAGTGTTGCATCTAACTCACCATCATTTTTGTTAATAAGTAACTCAAAATATTCAAATTTTCCACCATAAAATCAAAGCCAGCCAATTATTTCTACTACTAAATTCTCTCTCATACTGTCATATGGTACCTAAACTCTGAAAATTGAGTTATCTCACTTCTATATTTTTGATTCATGACAGGAAATATTTTGAAAAATATGTTTTTATATCTATTTTAGTAGTAATATTTTGAAAATGTGATTAAGTACCTCTTGCTTTCTAGATGCTTGCATTAATGTGATTCCTACCTTGGTTGTCTTGCTTTATTCCTGGATAAAAGTACATGAAATTGTAATCAATTATGTGAGCTACACAATATTCTATTTGAATTTTCTTTTCTATTTTTACTGTTTTTTCTATTTGTATTTTCTATTTAATTATCCTCTACTAAACCATAATTGTTTTCTACATCCCCTTTCTTTTTCAATATTGGGGATTAAACACAGGGCCTTCTGAATGCTATGCATGTAATCTACCACTGAGCTACACACACCCCCAGGCCTCCAGGCCTTTGTAAATTTTATCTTGCTAAATTGAGCTGGCTAACTTAGAATTTGTGATCTTCCTGCTTTAGCCTCCAAATAGCTGGGGGAATGCACCACCAGGCCCAAGTTGTATTCTGTTTTTTCCAACTAACAAACCCTAACTGACCCATATAAAATATGAGCTCATAATTTCTATTGTCCATGAAATAATGAGAAACTTTATGTTTATAATTATCTGGATTACGATCTCAAATTGGAAGTTTATTTTTATTATTTAATGAAGGCAAACACTAATTTGGTTTAAATTTGAAAATAATAAGTCAGCACATTACCATCATCTTTCCTTAATTTTTCTATTTTTAAATGATGATTTACTAATTCAGATAAAATATTGATTTGATAAAATTATAAGAATTTGTTACTTCTCATTATCTGGGCATTATTACATAAACTGCAAATTCACTTAAAATTTTTGGTATTATATAAGTGAACATTTTTTTAAAAGAAATAATTATCTTTGAAGCAAATGTCATACCCTAACTCACATGATGACAAGCCTGTACTTTTAGCTTTGGGAACTGTCACTGTTACACCTGCTCAACTTGGCATTTTAACATAAAATCACCTTCTACTAATATGTATATGAATTAGTTTTGTCACATACCAGTACAACTTTGTTTACCAAAATCAAGTAAAAATTGAGATGAAAGAAAATGAAAATGCAGACAAAATAGGAATTGGTTAGTAGTAGATTGATTTACTTATTGACAGTAGTTTTTAGATTTTTGTCCTAATTTTTCCCAAACATCTCTTTATTTGCATGTTGGAATATGTCATAATGATACTGTAATTATATTCTCATCCAAATATTCATCTGGTCAGGTAACTGGATTGACTAATTATTTCTATCATCACCACTTACATTAGTAACTTCAAATTCCTATGATACTAGTAAAAAACAGTCACAGAAGCCTCATAACATCAGCCACATGACTAATATTATTGTCCTATCTCTCTACTCATCATCTCTAGAAGTAACATTCTACTTTAAGTGTGTTGGGAGAGTTATCTGTACAAATATTATTATATGTGAAATATTAACACTTTTACATTTGTTTTTTTTGTGTGATAAATATTTTCAATGTGTTTCTTTTACATACATGTTCACACACTATTTAACTAAGAAATTTGTGTATATTTTACCAGGAAACTTTATTCTCCAAATTTATTTTCCTTTAAAAGTGGTAAAATCATGTATAAAAGGGGGAAAAAAAAGAAAAGAAATTCAAGTAAGAAAAATTTCCTTGTTTCTTGTCAGGAGTGCACAATAAACATGTATTTATTTATCTGTTTATTTCTTTATTAAATTTATTTGTACTGAGGTTTAACCCAAAGGAATTCTACTTCTCATCTACACTCCAGACTCTATTATATTTTTTTTATTTTGAAACAAGATCTCGCTTAGTTGTTAAAAGTCTTAGTCTTGCTAAGCTACTGTGTACTGCTGGCCTCAAACCTGTAAACCGTATATTTTTAATTGTTCATTGATTATAAACTCTTTTAATGGGAGTATGTGAGTAGCACTATGAACACAAGATAAAAATAGTTATCAGATATCTGTACAATAATACAGTGAATTTTAATTACACAAAAAGTACCACACAGGAAATAATCAAAGATTTAAGTAGAAATGAAATAATTATATCTTTTAAAAAGAAGCACTTAACAACTTTAATAAACCATACCATATTCAAGATAATTCATACCACTTTTTAAGTACATGTAACAAATTTGTTGTTATTTTGATCCATTATGTAAATATCAATAGAAGTATAAAACTTTTGAAATGTTAGTGTATTATGTTATAGAAAGAATAGAAAACAAAGCAGTCAGAATACCACAAATTTAAAGAAAAGAAAAGAAAAGTGAGGTGCTACCTGGAAATATTATGCTGTGAGATTAGCTAGTCACAGAAAGTGAAGGATCATATGTTGCTTCTCATATGCAGAAGCAAGGGAGTAAGCCGGACACCAGAGGGACTGTCAATAATGGAGGAGAAGCTCCAGTGGAGCCAGGGAGGTGGATTAGTGGAGGGTGCGGTGGGGAGAGGGAGAATCATTGAAGGAAACGCTTCCATTGATGCACACATGTGAGAATACCAATGTCCATCTCAATATTCTGTATAAGGAAGGGGGGAGTGGAGACGGAGCCTGAGGAAAGCTCACCAAGTGCTGTGTGCATGCATATCACTATCACTGTGAACTGCATTATGATGCGAGGCTTTAATGCACCAATAAAAGTACTTTAACAACTGAGGCACTAGAATTTGGATCTGGAATGTACTCAAAAGGCCCATGTGTTTAAAGCTTAACTTTCCTGTCTGGCACTATTGGGAGGTGACGACACTTTAGAGGTGGAGCCTAGTCAGATAAAGTTAGGTTCAGGGTGTATGTGTGCCCTTAAAGGGATATTGTGACTCCAGCCCTCCTTTCTTTCTTTCTCTCTCTCTTTCTCTCTCTCTCTTTCTCTCTCTCTCTTTCTCTCTCTCTCTCTCTGTCTCTCTCTCTCTCTCTCTTTCTCTATCCCTCCCCCTCCCCCTCTC
>PVLC010004548.1:0-83735 GCA_004027655.1 Graphiurus murinus | reverse complement strand
TATTTTTTATTTCCAAATCTTTGATAAAAGATTATTGATAGGCATATTGTAGAAACCAGAGAAGCAATATGATTTTTATAGTATAACTTTTCTTTCTTTTTTTTTTTTCGGTACTGGGGATTGAACTCAGGGGCATTATACCTCCAAGCTACACCCCCAGCCCTATTTTTTATTCTTTTTTTTTTTTTTTTTTTTTTTTGCGGTACTGGGGATTGAACTCAGGGGCCTTCTACCTCCGAGCTACGCCCCCAGCCCTATTTTTTATTCTTTATTTTGAAACCGAGTCTCACTAAGTTGCGGAGGGCCTCACTAGGTAGCTGAGGCTGGCCGCGAACCCGGATCCTCGGGTCTCAGCCTCCCGAATGCTGGGATTACAAGTGTGCGCCACCACGCCCGGCTTATTCTTTATTTTGAAACCGAGTCTCACTAAGTTGTGGAGTGCCTTACTAGGTAGCTGAGGCTGGCCGCGAACCCGGATCCTCCGGTCTCAGCCTCCCAAATGCTGGGATTACAAGCATGATAGTATAACTTTTCTGAGGAGAATAAGTTATTTTCTATAAGGAACTATAAGAGACATTTTAATTTTCAAAGTATTTGTTATTTAGAGAAAGCACAGCTTGACTTAAATGAATGGCTTTGCAGTCATCCAATCTAAATTCAAATCATGCCTCCATCACTTACTAACTCAATGACCTCTGACAGATCAGTTACCTTTTCTAAGCCTCAGTTTCCTCATCTGTAACACATTGATGATAAAAACCTACATGTTAGGTTATTATGAGTTTTAAACCTATTGTTTATAAAACAACTGTTACTGTGCCTGGAATATGGCAGTAAACCAGCAAACTATAGTGCAACTAACTTTTTAAAAGGTATATGTGAGCCGGGGGTGGTGGCGCACACTTGTAATCCCAGCATTTGGGAGGCTGAGACCGGAGGATCCGGGTTTGCGGCCAGCCTCAGCTACCTAGTGAGGCCCTCCTCAACTTAGTGAGACTCGGTTTCAAAATAAAGAATAAAAAATAGAAAAACAGGGCTGGGGGTATAGTTCGGAGGTAGAATGCCCCTGAGTTCAATCCCCAGTACCGCAACAACAAAAAAAAGGTATATGTGGAGCAAAGTAATCACTCATATAGTTATATATGATTATTACCAAGGCAATATATGTAGTAGGAAAAATATTTTCAATAGACCAGTTCTTCTAAGAGTAATTCCTTATCAGTTAATTTTCAAAGTCCTACATCTTTAGCATTATAAAGTTCCAAGCCATTTTCTAGTTTACAGTCTAGATCGCGCACACACACACACACACACACACACACACACACACACACGAACACACAGAAACATTTTACTACAAATTTTACTTGTTGATTCGAAGGAAAAGAACAGGCCTAATTTATATTTCAATAACAGAGAAGTCTTCTCTGAGGAAATTTTAAATTAGACCTAAAAGATGAAGAGGAATCAGAAAAGAGGAGAAAATAGAAGTAAATGAAAGAGAACATGAATGAAACAAAACAAGCAAAAGGCATACTCTCATGAAGGAACTAAAAAGAAACTAATAGAGCACCACTGGGGAAATGTGGAACAAATGAGGGGGCAGAGGTAAGGAGGGCACATATCACATTTGCCTGTGCAAGTCAGATACAGTTTTTAGTTTATTGTTAATGCCTAAATCTGCCTGTGTAGGATCTGTAGACTTAAGTAGATAAATGATGTAATCTGATGGTTTGTTTTGTTTTGTTTGTTTATTTATTTATTGCAATGCTGGGGATTGAACCCAGGGGCATTCTACCTCTGAGCTACACCTTCAGTCCTAGTTTTTATTCTTTATTTTGAAACAGGGTCTCACTAAGTTGCGGAGGGCCTCACTAAGTAGCTGAGGTTCGTAATGAACCTGTGATCCTCTTGTCTCAAACTCCCGAGTACGAGTACTGGGATTACAAGCATGTGCCACCATGCCCAGCTTGACTTATGTTTTTAAATGAACAGTACAGAATTTTAGTAAAGGATAGAAAAGTGAACATTTTTCAAACTATCTTCCCTCCTTCAAAATCCACTGGGGGTCAGAGGAAAGCACCAATGGAAGAAACAATATCTCAAATGAAATAAGGAAAAGACTACAACCACAATCCACAAAATAAGATTATCTACCAAGTTCTGAGAAACTTTGAAATATGAAAGATACTAAGATATGATCAAAAACAAAAGCATCAAAACATCCTCGGACCCCATACCTTGGACAGATTATGGATATTTCTGGAAGATTATCAGTCTTAAAAACCTATTACAACAATCCTTTGATTATAATGAAGACATTTAGGGAATAGGAGAAATAATTCATTACCCAGTAAAAACTCAGTTCCAAAGAATCAAGAATAGTAGAGCTGAAGAGGGAGAACATATTATTTTAACGATTTGCAGCCAAATATAACCTAGGGGATTTCTGGTAATGGGATAAAGGACAATATGAGTGTAAATCACCATATCACCTTTCAGAAGTCCAGTGATACACAGGGTTCACAACAAATTGTATAATAAAGTGAAAAGAGACATGCCCTGGCTAGAAAGCAAAACAAATGTAGTAAGATGGTTTTTAAGGCATACATTTATATTTACTTGTGTGTACTACTCCATCTCACTTGCCTTGGCCTCTCTCTATAATATTCTGAGACAAATAGCTCAGAGAGAGTTGCCTTTATCTTTATTTAAATTTTTTTTTTCCGGTACTGGGGACTGAACTCAGGGGCGTTCTACCTCCGAGCTATACCCCCAGCCCTATTTTTTATTCTTTATTTTGAAACCGAGTCTCACTAAGTTGTGGAGTGCCTCACTAGGTAGCTGAGGCTGGCCGCGAACCAGGATCCTCCCGTCTCAACCTCCCGAATGCTGGGATTACAAGCGTGCGCCACCACGCCCGGCTTTTATTTAAAATTTTTAACAATGAGAAATCCACCAGTATGGGACCTATACAGAGACAGTAAGAGGAAAGGAAAAGTAGGAGGATAGGAACATATATTTAAAGCAGATGAAAATCACTTATCAGAAGAATTATTTCATGTAACAGAGTTCAATCATATAGTTCAGTATATTTTAAAAGAATTTCAGTATGACATTTCACTATAAAAGGAGATATCAGAGATAAAAAGAGTTGTGAGATAAAAATTTTATCTTCTAAGAAAAGATAAAAACCAAAAAAAAATGAATCAGATGTGCCTAATATATGAAACATTAAAAGAAAAACCATTATAGATGAAAGTCATGTCAAAGTTAAAGACAGCTGAAATCAATAAAAGAATACGGATGTAGACTAAATGAAATCACAGAAAATGACAAGGAAAAGAACAATCACACTGATATGATTGTACAGGAGATAATAAATATCACAAATATGAAATTGTGTACCTGAAAAGTATAGAAAAATGGAACAGAAAAATATTTGAGGAGACGTTCTTATAATAAAAACAATCTTCAGATCAAACAAATACCATAAAAAACTGGCATAGACTCTAACAGGTTTAATGAACTTCAAAAGCAATGAAAGAACAGGAGATATTTCAATTGATAATACAGAAACAAAAATGATCATTAGAAACAATTATGAATAACTATATGTCAATCAATTGGAAAACCTAAAAGAAATCCATACATTTTTGAATACATACAACCTATCAAAATTAAACCATGAAACCATTTAAAAACCTAAATGCACCAATAATGAATAAAAAGTTTCCCAACAAAGTGGCCTGATGGCTTCATTGCAGAATTCTATGAAACTTTTAAAGAACTGACACTAATTATTCTCAAGCCAACCCCCCCATGCTCATATACAACAAAAAAGTCAGAAGAAAGTCTCCCAGACTTATTCTATGAGGCCAGTATCATCCTGATATAAAAATTAAAGGCACTACATTGAAAGTAAAACCATAGACCAATATCCTAATGAACACAGATACAAAAATCCTCAACAAAATACTAGCAAACTGGATCCAACCACAAATCAAAAAGATCATACAATTATAATTTGTTCATACTTTTCAGTCATCATCCAACTCTCCTCACAATCCACCAAGTCACTTGCCATAGAAGTAAAAGCGATCAAATTAAAAAATAAAAAATGGGGAAATGCGACCAGCTTCCTAAGCAGGGCCACAAGCAGGGCTTGGCCCACTAAAGTCATGCAAGGCATGAAAGAAGGGATGCATGGCATTTCCCACTTTGCATTATTATATTCTGGAAATTTGGGGTGCTTTGGGTTTTGCTTTCACATTAAAAAATTTCCTAAGAGACACAGGATGGCCGATGGATTATGAGTCATCAATGTAGCTGAAAGGAACAATACCTCAGCTCATCTTAGAGATATTCATTAACTCTCAACAAATATCAGCAGTTGAACTTTGTAGCTCAGTCACAAATCAAAGGGACTTAGGTTTACTATCCCTTATCTATAAGTAAAGAAAGCTTTAAGACAAAGAGTTCACCCACTTTCCCCTCTTTGCCTACACTTATTAACTACCTTCTAGCTGCCTGAGCAAATAGTAAAGATTTAATCTAATGAATAGTCTTCTCCCTGCTATTAACCTTTAACACTACCCTTGTACTAAAAGAATTTTCATTTACACTTTGTATTCTGTAAACTTTTGCTGTTTTCCTAATCTTGGGAAATAGCTTTTCTAGTTAAAGATGTACCCACTCAACTTTAGGAAAAAACAAGACTGTAAAAATTCCTGTTCTGTATACCTTGTTGTAAAAGAGTATAAGAAACAGTGGTGACATGGAATAAACAAATGTGTCTTGAACACTATATTGGGTGTAAGTGTATTCTCACCGACCTCGTCTCAATCCCCACCTAACTCTGTTGCTTCGAGGGCTGCCCCACCACCACCACCACAACTAAGTGAGATTTATCCCAAGGATATAAGAATGGTTCAATATATATGTCAATAAACATAATACATCACATCAAGAATGAAGGACAAAACCTCACAATCATCTCAATAGGTGCATAAAAAGCATTCTATAAAACTCAACATCCCTTCATGATAAAAACTCAACATATTAGGTATAGAAGAAACATACCTCAACATAATAAATGCTACAGGAGACAATACCAGTGAGAATGTGGGGAAAAAGAAACTCTTATGCATTGTTGGTGGGACTGCAAACTGTGGAGATCAATGTGGAAATTTTTCCTTAGAATATTGGGAATACAACATTATATGATGCAGCTATACCACTCCTGGGCATCTTTCCAAAGAAAATGAAGTCAGAATATTATAAAAATACATTCATAGCCATGGTTATAATAGCACAATTTACAATAGCAACTTATGGAACCAGCCTTAGGTGTCTATTGACAGATGAATGGATTACAAAGCTGTGGTACATATGCACAATGGAATTTTACTCAGCTATAAAGAAGAACAAAATTGTGTCATTCACTGGAAAGTGGACAGAATTTGAGAATATTATGCTAAGTGAAATTAGCCAGTCTCAGAAAACAAATAGTTGTATGTTTTCTCTCATATGTGGAAGCTAGACAGAAATTAAGAAACAAAAAGGACCTCAGATAAAAGAGTAGAGACTCCAATGAAGTGATGGATGGGGTTTAGGGAAGGGAGGAGAGGGATGGAGACATAATGAAGGCAATAGTTTAAACAATTCTATGTACATATGTGAAATTATCAATACCAATCTCAATGATATGTACAGGAAAGGGGAAGAGGTAAAGTCTGGAGGGAAATGTACCAGGTGTTGTGTGCATGTATATTCTTATCACTCTATACCTCAGCATGATGTATAATTATAATGCACCAATAAAAGTATTCTAAAAATTGAGAAGAACTCTCATGCTCATGAATTGGAAGAATTAATATTGTCAAGATGTCTATACTACCCAAAGCAAATGACATATTTAACAAAATCCCCATCAAAGTACAATGGTATTTTTCACAGAAATAGAAAAAATAATCTCCAATTTCATCTGGAACTTTTTGAATAGCCATCTGGAGCAAAAAGAACAAAGCTAGAGGCTTCACAATACTTGATCTCAAGACATACTACAGGGCTACAGGAACCAAGACAGCATGGTACTGTCACAAAAAATCAACACATAACAAATCAATGAAACAGAATAAAGAGTTCAGAAATAAATACATATATTTTCAGCCAGCTAATAGTTTACAAAGGTGCCAAAAATATATGTTGGAGAAAGGACAGCCTCTTCAATAAATGGTTCTGGGAAAACTGGATATACGTATGCAGAAGAGCAAAACTAAATCCCTACCTCTCACCATATGCAAATATCAACCCAAACACCAAAATGTAAGACCTGGAACTAGGAAACACCTGGAAGAAATCATGAGTAAACTCTTCAGGACTGATAAGGCAATGATTTTTTGAATGAGACCCCAAAAGTACAGGAAACGAAAGCAAAAACAGATAAAGGGATTATATAAAACTAAGATGCTTCTGCAAAGCAAAGGAGATAACAGAGTGAAGAGACAACCTACAGAATGGGAGAAAATATTTGCAAACTATTCATCTGACAAAGGATTACTATCCATAATATATAAGGGACTCAAAGCATTCAATAATATCCAAACATATAATCTGATTTTAAAATGGGCAAATAATAATAATCATTATTACTATCATTTTGCAGTACTGGGGATTATACCTCTGAGCTACACCCCAGATTGGTTTTTATTCTTTATTTTGAAACAGAGTCTCACTAAGTTGTGGAGGACCTCACTAAGTAGCTGAGGCTGGCTATGAACCTGTGATCATCCTGTCTCAGCCTTCCAAGTACTGGGTTTGCAAGCATATACCACCATGTATGGTTGGGCAAATTATTTAAATAAACATTTTAAAATATATAAAAATGTTCAAGCTGGGCGGTGGCGCACGTTTGTAATCCCAGTGCTTGGGAGGCTGAAACCAGATGATCTGGGTTCTTGGCCAGCCTCAGCTACTTAGCGAGGTGCTCCACAACTTAGTGAGACCCTGTTTCAAAATAAACAATAAAACATAGGATTAGGGGTATAGCTTGGAGGTAGAATGCCCCTGGGTTCAATCCCCAGTACCACAAAAAGAAAATATACACATGTCTAATAAGAATATTAAAAATCACTCACTAGTGCTCAAAATCACTAGTCATCAAGGAAATCCAAATCCAAATCACAATGAGATATCATCTCACCACAGCTATTATTATCAAAAAAGCAAAAAGCAAATGTTGGTTGGTAAGGATTTGGAGAAATGGAAACTCATAAACTCTTGGTGGATAAATTAGTACAGCAATTATGGAAAACAGTAGGGATGCTCTTCAAAAAATTAAAAACTGAGCCGGGCGTGGTGGCGCATGCTTGTAATCCCAGCATTCGGGAGGCTGAGACCGGAGGATCCGGGTTCGCGGCCAGCCTCAGCTACCTAGTGAGGCCCTCCGCAACTTAGTGAGACTCGGTTTCAAAATAAAGTAAAAAATAGGGCTGGGGGTATAGCTCGGAGGTAGAATGCCCCTGAGTTCAATCCCCAGTACCGCAAAAAAAAAAAAAAAAAAAAAAAAAATTAAAAACTAATCTACAATATGATCCAGATATCCTACTAATGCATTTCTAAAGGAAATGAAAACAGCATACCAAAGAGATAGCCACATTTCCATGTTTATTGCAGCACTATTCACAATAGCCAAAATGTGGAATCAACCAATGTATCTATCAGCAAATGAAGATGAATGGATAACAAAAATATGGTGTATATATATAAGGAAATATTATGCAGCTATAAAATAATCCCATCATTTGTAGCAATATGAATGGAAGTGGAGAACATTAGTTAAGTGAAATAAGTCAGCCACACAAAAATATCATATATTCTCACTCATATATGGAAGTTAAAAAGTTGATCTCAGAGCCAGGCATGGTGGCGCACACTTGTAATCCCAGCATTCGAGAGGCTGAGACCGGAGGATCCAGGTTTGTGGCCAGCCTCAGCTACCTAGTGAGGCACTCTGCAACTTAGTGAGACTTGGTTTCAAAATAAAGAATAAAAAATAGGGCTTGGGGGTATAGCTCGTAGGTAGAACACCCCTGAGTTCAATCCTCAGTACCGCAAAAAAAAAAAAAAAAAAAAAAAATCTCAAAGAAGAAGAGAGTAGATTAATGATCAGTTGAGGATGAGAAAGATACAAAGGAGAGTAAATGGGGGGGTGGGGGTGGGGATGGATAACGGATACCAAACTAAAGTCCAATAGGAAGAGTAAGTTCTTGTGTTCTACAGTGCAGAAGGGTGATTAGTTTAAACAACCTGTTAGATATTTCATGAAGAATTAGAAAAGAGGAGTTTGATGGCTCTAAACACAAAGAAATAATAATAAGATGGAAATACTAATTATCCTAATTTGATCATACACATTGTATGCCTCTATTAAATGATCACACTGTATCCCATGAGTATGTAAAATTAGTATGTGTTAACCAAAAAGAAAAAAATGAAAGTATAAATAAAAAAGAGATAATGAAAGAACTGCATGAGAATGTACAAAAATCAATCTGTCACCTAAAATTGGGAAACATCAGGCCTTCTGCAGTCAGGCCACAATCAAGCCAGCCATGTCAAGAAGCAGCAGAATGACCTCTGCAGGTTCACAATTTGGTTACCATTGATTCTCTCAACTGTCTAAACTCTACCTTTAGTCTTCTACACTGTACTGAAGTAGGATTCTCAAAGTTCAGCCATGACTTTCCCATCAGAAGAATCAAAGGGATTTTCTAATACATATTTTTTTCCAGCTCTCACTCTCTTTGAATGCTTTGTAGTTTTTGGCAACCCCAATCAATTTCTTCTCAAAACTCTTCTTTAGCTTCTGTGTTAAATATACTATTCCTCTCTTCCATTTCTGACTAGTCGCTCACATTTCAGCTCTTGACCTTATGCCAGGCTCCTTGCATTGAAAATATTATCCAACTCTATAGCTTCAACTGTAGTATTGATAGGAAAACTCCCACATTTATACTCACAGTGACATTTCTTCCCTTCAACTTCTTCAACTTTTCCAGCTGACTGAACTAGCAACAGTTTAAGTGTTTTAACTTATTACTCCTATAAAATAGACCTGCTCTCTCTTAATTACTGGTTTAAATAATAATATCACCATCCTCTCAATCTGTAGCCTTGAAATATGATAGTCATCCATGATCCTGTTCTTTTTGCTTGCTTCCTAACTCCAATTAATATTGTGGTTCTACCAAATCTTCCTTCAAAATATCTCTTGAATCCTCCCACTTTTGCTTTGCACCTTCACTCCTGCCAGCCTAAACAATGTCCTAGTCATATAACTCCAAGATGGTAACAGGAACTTCTTGTCTGTTATGGGCACTACTACTAGACTGACTTTTAATATTAATACTCCTGCTTAGAACCCTGCAAAATTCCCTCCATTGAAAATAAAATAAACTTAGAATGACCAGTTTGTCAGTTAAGACTCTCCACAACCTAACATTAAATTGCTTGGGTCTTTGTCTTACATTATTCAGCCTAATATGAAAACGTTTAGGCTTTGTAAGCAGAAAATCTGGTTCAAATCCTGGCTCTATCATTTACCAGCAATGTTGTTATGGGGAAAAAAAAAAAAAAAAAAGAGCTCCTCTGGACTTCAGTCTTTTCATCTGAAAAATGAGGATACTACTACTAACCTTGCAAAGCACGTCTGAGATAATGTATGCAAAGAGCATGATAGAGAATCTCCCACAAGGAGCTTGACAAATAATAACTACTATGCTGTTTCCTATATATAATCACACCTGATTCTGCCACTTTATCTGTTCTTTGAGCCTAGTCATAACTAACTTTGTCCACCATAAGAACTTACCCTGAACAGCTCAGCTGGCAGTGATTGTTCATAGATAGCCCCTCAAAATTTTTATTTTTCTTACCTTTGAACATCTCTATCACATACATTTAGTTTGTATCTCTCAGAAGCATTTCTTATGTTACTACAAGATATCATTTATAGCCCTTATTGAAATGTAAGTCCCTTCTAAGCAATGACTGATTTTCATGTCTTGCATATAGCAGACACTTCGTAAATTTATGCTGAATATATTATTGCTTCACATACCAAAGCCAAATGACTATGTGGGGATTTACAAAAGAGATTAATATTCTTTTCATTATATTGACATTTTCTAAAGAAACTAAGTGGCTTCCATAACTATTTGTCAAATACGACCTGCCCAGTGATTCAGTTTTACTACCAGTATGTTAATTATTAATTGTAATAGTTGAAAAGAGTTTGTCTTCTTAAAGCATATTCTTCAGATTTTATTTTAACTTCTAACTCTTTAATAAGAATTGCTCAGTACCTACCAAATTGTTCTAAGCAATAATCATAAAAGGAATGTAAGCTAAGAAAGTGGTTACACCTTATCTCATTCTATGGTCTCTGGAACTAACCAATGACTTAAATTTTATTTTCATTAAATAAAGAAATACTTTAATATATATATCTGTAATTTTAGGAAAATTAATTTATAAAGATAACAATAAACTACCTAAGGTACACAATTATGAAAGGCAAAAACAATGTTTATATATTAATAATTTATGTTATTAATTTATATATTATTGCTTATATATTATTAATTTATGTATTAAATCTGTGCTTTTCTTTTTGTTGATATATATATATGTGTGTGTATATATATAAGTATATATATATTGCTGATCTCTATTTAGTAGTTAAATTCTTGATTGGATTTTAACTGAACAAAACAGAAACAAAAAAAGAAACATAGATTGCCCACCACTTTACCCAGAATTAAGTAACAGTTTCCGCCTGTCCATTTTAAAAAAATGGTGCAATATTTGAGCATTCCCACATATGTGTTATAACCATAGATTCACTCACTGTACTAGGATACTTTTCTGTGACACATTTGACCTGTTCTATACTGTATGATCCAGAGAACTCTCTTCAAAATGTACAGTAAGTTAGTGCAATAAGACGTACTAAAAAACAAAAAACAAAAACAAAAAGCAACTTACGGGAGGTCCAGCGTCCCCTTTTGGCCCTTTCAGATACTCCATTTCGAGCATTGTATTAAGATCCTCATAATAATAATAATCATAAAGCCCAGTTTCATAGCTATTTTCCATGGGATAAGTAGCATCAGGATAAAATTCACCTTCCTTCCTTAGATCAAGGTGGTTATCTACAGATGGCTCTTCTGTTACTCGATATAAGGTTGTGTTTGAAATATGTTCTGTTTCCATGAGTTCATTAGTGTGTAAATTTGCTTTGATGGCCTTCTTGAAATTAGTAATTGTATCTTGCTTTATATGTGGAAAAATAGATGACATCTTCTTAAACAGTGACAGGCCAGCTACTGTATCCTCATGCTGTGTGATATTGTCAGGCACATTAAACAGAGAGCTAAATTTCTCCTTGTTATTCATTCTTGTCTCATTGAGGACATGATGGGTCATGGAAAGGCTGAAATTTGTCTGAATATGTTCCTCGGTGATGATTTCTTTGGCTTGAATCCCATAGTTTGTGAGATCCGCAGCAGAGACATTTCCCAAATGAAGAGAAGTTAACTGGGCTCTTGGTAGCTGGTGTTCTTGTCTTTCATGCACAGTTGCAGAATCATTATTTATGATGTTTGGAATGCTTCTGCCTTCAGTAAATGTGTCCTCTGACAGTACTTTTTCACCAAACGGTTTGGGCAAGGGAGAGTGTTCCAAAGGTCTCTTAGTTGGTGTGATAGTTGTGTGAAGAAGGCTTGTTTCAGTTTGGTATTTGTCTACTTGGTGACACCGCTGTTTGACATACCTGCAGTAGTCTGCAGATACTTCTGCAGAAGGAATAATATCCAGCTGACATACTATTCCTTCAAAATGGACAGAATCATTATTCATACTTCCCAAGGTAAACACACTCTTAGAATCAAAGGTGTGAACTTCTGAAATAGTCTCTCTGCTAAAATATTTCTTTCCACACTCCACAAACATTGAGACAACTCGGTTTCTAACAGTAATGGCAAGTGAGTGCCATCGCTCATCATGAACACTGTAGTTGAAAACTACAGGCTGCTTTCCTCCAATGTATACCATTAATTTTTTAGGTAGTAATTGTACTCCTAATTGCAGTCTATTTTTATTCCTAATACTGAAGAGAAATGCATTATTCACTTTATGTGACTGTAACCCAATTAATATTGTAAATGGCTGCCCTAAGTTGACTGGTAAAATGTTCATGAGAGATGACTCAATATAAGCATCATTTTTTAAAATGACACCTGATTCTGTTAAATGGACCCCCTGAGGTAATGGTGTAGATGATGATGGTACAGCAGTCACTGATGATGAGTGTCTTACATCTTTGCCTCCAAGGCCTAGTTGATGAAGAATATCTATGCCTGGAAATTAAAGACAGAAAGAAAGAAAGAGAGAACGAATCTTAAGCTCGTGCATTCATGTGTTCATATAAATGTTTGATTATAAGAAAAATTTCCTTGTATCAACAGTAATTTCTAAAATAAGCATGCTCTTTCAATAACTAATTTCTAAGTCACAAGAGATAGGAAGAGAAAGGGGTTAAGATTAACATCTTACTTACTTAATAATTTGTATAAGTACGCGTGCATGCACACTTAACGTATCCATGAACCAATATTTCTTTTTTTTTTTTTTTTTTTTTTTTGGCGGTACTGGGGATTGAACTCAGGGGCATTCTACCTCCGAGCTAAACTCCCAGCCCTATTTTTTATTCTTTATTTTGAAACCGAGTCTCACTAAGTTGCGGAGGGCCTCACTAGGTAGCTGAGGCTGGCCGCGAACCCGGATCCTCCGGTCTCAGCCTCCCGAATGCTGGGATTACAAGCGTGTGCCACCACGCCCGGCTGAACCAATATTTCTTAACCCAAACCTTAATTAAAAATTTTGTTCAGCTCCCTCATTTTTTTCCATTTGACTAGAATTCTGATTTGTTATTCCAATGGATACACATGTTCAAAGATTTTCAGGTGCTGCTTAATTCTTTAAATTATAACTTAAAATTTAATGACATCTATGTTAAGGAGAAACTGGGGTCATACTTTAAAAAAGAGTTTATTTGGAAGCCATTTATAATTAAGTTCATGTAATCCCTTAAGCTCTATTTTCCCTTCCAATCTTTGGGGAATTTGCAAATCACATAGACGCTCTCTCTATGCCTAGCACCTTAAATATGCACTACATTTAAAGCACTTTGGTCACCAAAATCCTTGAGTAACTCTTGTACAAGAGAAATTAAATTTATTGTATTGGTAATTATTCTGCCCTTCTAAGTTTCTCTCTTTCATTTTTTCCAGTCCTCTACAATAATTTTTATTGAATTAATATTCTTTTTCAATATTTATTATATAATATGCATTTTATATAATATAAGTTTGATATAATTGTGGATTTTTAAAATTTGTTATCCATTGTACTATTATGAATAATATACTACTTGCCTCTCTTACTGAATTATAAGCTCCTAGAAGACAGGTTCTGTCTGATTCATTGTGTCTCTGTAGCACTTGCCTTGCAAATAGTTCTAGAATTTCTGAATGTGTTTGCCCCACCAGAACCTGATCAGACTTTATATCTACCTTTAGAGTCACGTAAAATTAAATGTCATTCATAAAGAAAAGATTAATTGTTTCTTAAAAATATAGAACACCTTAGTCAATCATAGGGATTTATAACTCACAGAATAATAGAACTCATATCTGTATCATTGTATATATATAGACAGATAGATATAAATATAATCATCTCCAACAAGAAATATTAAACATGTGTGAAAAATGAAGAAAAAAAGTTTGTTTTTAAAAGATTAGCCAGGAATATCTGGCACCACCTTAATTTTTCTTTTGCAGGAAATTAGTAAATATTCAATAATTTATGTTCGTTACAAAGAACATAATGGAGAGTTTCAATCCCAAGTCTGACAACTGTGTACAGTGAAATTATGACTAAATATCACATACATGTATTCTAGAAATACAATTAAAATACAGAGAAATCTTCACAGTTCTCTCAAATGTTCTACTTTAGGGTTAGAACAATGATCATTTTATTAACAAAATAGTTGCAATTTTACAACAATTTTAAAGGATGTGTTTTTATCTAACACTGCATGAGAGTATGTCTCATGCTTTTCCATCAACATATTCCTAATAGTAATGTACAATTACATGCACCTCCAGGAATCTAGAGGAATATTTTAAAGGGTCCTCATTTAATCACAAAGAATACTTCAGACTTCTTATGTATTATCATTATAATTCATGCAAAATTTTAATTGTAATCCCTAATATGACTGTTGTTTTGACATATCATCTAAATTACTGCCGAGCGTGGTGGCGCACGCTTGTAATCCCAGCATTCGGGAGGCTGAGACCGGAGGATCCGGGTTCACGGCCAGCCTCAGCTACCTAGTGAGGCACTTCGCAACTTAGTGAGACCCAGTTTCGAAATAAAGAATAAAAAATAGGGCTGGGGGTGTAGCTCGAAGGTAGAACGCCCCTGAGTTCAATCCCTAGTACCGCAAATAAATAAATAAATAAATAAATAAATAAATAAATAAATAAATAAATAAATATAAATTACTTAGTAGCTAAATTGAGTAACTGTGCCTATCCCTAATCTCCAATGAACATTTATACTCTTGAAACATATGTCATGCCGGGCGTGGTGGCGCACGCTTGTAATCCCAGCATTCGGGAGGCTGAGACCAGAGGATACAGGTTCACCGCCAGCCTCAGCTACCTAGTGAGGCCCTCCACAACTTAGTAAGACTCGGTTTCAAAATAAAGAATAAAAAATAGGGCTGGGGATATAGCTCGGAGGTAGAATGCCTCTGAGTTCAATCCCCAGTACTGGAAAAAAAAAAAAAAAAAAAAAAAAAAAAGAAACATATGTCATTTTAGTCTATGACTTCGAGTACCTCACCCATATTCTATATTTCTTTTAATGTTTCCTCTAATCCTATTTTATTGCAGTTTTGTTGGCAAATAACTATCTTTTAAATCAAATATCTCTGAATATTTATTACTAAATAAATTTACTATGAATGAATTTACTACCTAATGTGAAGGACATGCATATCAAACTCTGAAAAGAAAGGTAGAGAAGAAACACTTTTTCTAAAATAATAATGCTTAAACTTAAAAAAAAACATACACTCATAAGATATGTGAAAATTATCATGTGATGCCAAATAACTTACTCATATACCAAAGAATAGGGTCTGCTCTTTGCTGCAAGGAAACCAAAAACCTTTGCTTGTAAGAACTCTTCCATCTATTGCCTCAATTACTGATCCTATTTTTTTTTTTTTTTTGCGTTACTGGGGATTGAATTCAGGGGCATTCTACCTCCGAGGTACACCCCCAGCCCTATTTTGTATTCTTTATTTTGAAACAGGGTCTCACTAAGTTGCGGAATGCCTCACTAGGTAGCTGAGGCTAGCTGCGAACCCGGATCCTCTGGTCTCAGCCTCCCAAATGATGCTGGGATTTCAAGCGTGCACCATCATGCCCAGCTTACTGATTATATTAAAAGGAAATATTATTGGGAAGATTATTATTTGAAAACTTCAGAATGAATATGTGTCTTCTATATTTCTTTACACATTTTCCCTAATCCTATTTTATTGCAGTTTTGTTGGCAAATAACTTTTAAATCAAATATCTCTGAATATTTATTACTCAATAAATTTACTGTGAATAAACAATGATTATATTCCTAAAATAAAATCTACTTGTTAGAATTGTGTTATTCTTTTAAAACCTTGCTGGATTCTTGACTAATAATTTTTGTTGTTGCACCAATATTTATGAGTTAGACTAGTCCGTATTTTGCTTCTATTGTTGTATCTTTATCAAACTATAATATTTAAACTTCATTATTTTCTATGGCCTAGGACAATTTAAATAACTTTAGAATTATCTTTTCTCAAAAGTTATATAAAATTCATCTATAAACTAACATAATGGCCTCTTCATTGAAAACCCATAATTTACTTTCCTAGTCTCCTCTATCTTAATTGACTTATTCTAATTTTTTCTGTATCTTGAGCCTATTTTAGAAATTTATATTTTTCTATGAAATAATAAGTTTCCTCCAGGCTTTCACATGTATTACCCAGAAATCTTCATGTAATACAATCTTCTACAATTCTTTTTGTTCTATTATTTCCACTGTTTTATATATCATTTTTCTAATTTGAATATTTTGCTCTATTCTTTGGGGTGTCATTATAAGTCATTTCAAAAGAATAGAGTTTGGGTTTGTTTATTTTTCTACTATTTTTGTTGTTTTTCTATATTACTAATTTCAGTATTTATCTTTATTAAATATCTTTTCCAATTTTCTTTTTCTAATTTCTGAAGTTGAGTACTTAATTCTTTGTCTGTTCTTCTTTGATAATGAAGTCATTTTAAGCTACACATTACCTGAGAACTGATTTAGTGGTATCACATAGATTTTGATACATAATACATAAAAATACATAGAATTTTTATTTCTGTTGCTTTCTAGAAACTATTTATATATTCCCTTTGACTTTTAAAAGTTTTAAATTTCCAATTAGAAGGTCTTTTTGTTTGCTGGTTTTATTTTTAAAATCTAACTTAATAGCATCAGAGAGTAGTGTCTTGTCTGTACTTTTTGTTTTTGAAACTTACCCTAGTAACTGGTCAATTTTCAAAACACTTGTAAAAGTCTTTGGGTGTGAAGAATTTAAGGGACACCTGTTAGTTATTCCTTATGTTTTATGTTATATATATTCTCTATCTCCTTATTTTTATACAATTAATCTACCAGCATTACAGGTAAAGAAAGTCTCTTAGCACTAATGTGTCTACTTGAATGTTTACCTTGTCTGGGTTTGCTTTATGAATATTAATGCAATGGTTTTTATGCATATGTCATCATAAAATCCATACATTCACTGGGCATGTAACTTTTCAAATTATAAAGGACATTCTGTGTCTTCATTGTGTTTTTTGACATTCTCTTCCCTGGTGGGTAAATCTAAGCTCCCTTCTTCCCACTGTCTTTTTTAATCCACTTGACTTGATGGACCTTTGCCCATGCTTTTGCTTTCAACTACTTACAAACACTGTGTTTTAGGTAAAAAGGAAGGGTTTGAATTTGCTTTGCAATATAATCTAAAAGGTTGCTTTCCCTTTGAATATATAAATCAATTTGTTGGCAAGATGATTTGTTTCATCTATCTGTCATATTACTTTATATTACATTTTACCATTTTAATTTTTAAAAGTCATTGTGTGGCTTGTTTCCTTCATTTTTGTATGTAATTTATTTGAAGTTTAGAAAGATTTGCATTTTTTTCTAAGAATTGCCTTTAAAATTGTAAATGTATTTACCACTGCCTCTGGGCTTTTCTTTAGATATATCTATTACTTCTTTCTTTCAAACTGTCTTCTTTTCCTTCCCTTTTACTTTTTCTTGTGCCATCTCATATTTATCAATAGGAGTATCCTTTTTAAGTTTTTAACTTTTCATGGTTAAATATCTTTATATTTCTTTTAATGATTTATCAACTTTGGATATTACTTAGTTCCCAGCTTCTATAGATGATACAGTCAGCAAGATTACTCAGCTCCCCATTTTTTTTCTTTCTCTTGCTATTTCTTGGTGGTTGTACACCACATTGGCATTTATATTCTACTTTGACCCTGCTTTTCTTCCGATCAACAGATCCTGCCACTTACAGTAGTTTTCTTGGTCACTTCTTTTTTAAGTTCGTCCTATATTCGTTTCTTCAAAAAGGGTTCCCAAGAACATTACCTGAGTGTTAGACTTTCCAGAATTGTTTGTTTGTAGCCTTATACCTTAAGTTTCACTGGATATAAAATGCTTCACTGATACATTCCTTGAAATATTGTCCTCAAGAGTTTGATACTTCAGTAGAGAAATCTGAAGTCAGCTAAATTTTTCTCCTTATACATGACTCTGTTTCTTATCATCATGCCCCAGAAAGTTGCTCTTTATCTTTAAAATGCAGTGATTTCATTAGAATATGACTCCATACTGACCAGTCTGGATAAATATTTCCAGGTGCATAAAAAGGCCATTTCATTGTTTAGATTCAATACTTAAAAAAAAAATTCAGTAAAATGTCCACAAATTATATGTTTGAAGATGTTTTCTATTTCATAATTTGGGTTATCTTCTTCAAAAAATTCTATAATGAGTATGTTAAATCATGCAGTCGTCTCTATGTATCATTTCTCTGTAATGTATTCTTTATCTTCAGTTCCATTTGTTTTTCTTATTTCTATCTTTATTGTGTTGCTGACAATATCTAATTTCCTTTTGCACTCCTTTAATTTATCTCAAGTATAACACTTTTTTCCTATGACTTCTGAGTTCTATAGTTCACAATTCATATTCTTTTTAATGTCTTTCTTTTTCTCTGAGTTGTTATGTTTTTGCATTTTCATATTCCTTCATATGGGTGGTTTGGGTTTGTTAGAAATGTGTTTGATCAGAATTTTTATCTGTTAAGTAGAACTATTTTTGTGTACATTCTCATTTTTGCTGCTTTCCCTACATCTTTGCTTATTGTATATTTCTATTTTTGCTATATAAACTCCTTTTAATTGTGCATTACTTCCTAGCCTAGTAATTTATAGGATTCCATGAGAAGAAGAGGACCATGATTTGCAAATCTCAAAATTGCTTCAGCATTACTAGAGTTTCCCTCTAAAATGACTCCTTTATACAGCCATTTTTTCTCTGAAACATAACCAGTTCAGGAGGACTTTTACAGTGAGCTCTGCCTATAGCTTCTTTCTCCTTCCCCTGCGGTATGCTTCAGAATGAATCCTTCCCCAAAGGAAATAGATTTCTACATTTTCTGAGCTCTGTTCCCATGTAGCCATTTAGCTATTATATTGCTTCTCCCTAGGCAGCATGTTTTTTTTCCTGCCCTCTTCAGATCCTATAGCACTTCTTGTATACATGCACCAAACATTAAGTACATCAAGGTCTGCTCCTTACCTTCAGGAGTTTGGTTTTTCTGGTACTTTTTGAAATCTTACTATTGACTTTAGGTGTCAACTGCTTTTCTCAGCATAATTTGGGAGTTTACAGATTATATTAATCCCCTAGTTTCACTGAAAATGAAGTTTTTAGATTTATTTATTATTTCATTTATCTTTGTTTCTATTGTATGATATATAGAAAGAGAAGTGGGGATATAATTTCCCATGGTTTCAAGTTTATACTTAAAGTCTATGCCACTTACACAGATGGAGAAACTGAGATACAGAAATATTAAATAATTCAATTAAGATCACACAGATGGAAAATGGCAGACCGGTATGTGAGCCAAGTCACTCTGACTTTAAAGTTGACACCCTGATTATTCCACTGCACTGCCTCCCAGCCATGGTGTTCCCACACAGCTCCGCATTCCCCTTGGTGAGCCTCACTAATTCATCATGGCAGCATTACTCTTCCTGCACAGAAATCTCACCATGGGGAACACTCTCCATGCAGTGAGTGAGAGTTTGTACCTGAGATGAAACTAAATTGTCATCCTAGTTTTAAGCTTTTTTACCTCAGCAAATATTTTGAGCAGATGTTGAGGGAAGAGATCATAGAGAGCTCTTTAGAGTAGAATCTACATATGACAGAGGTTGAGGAGAAAAGGAGAAAGGAGGGAAAGAAGGAGGGAGGATGGAAGGAAGAAAAGAAAGGGGAAGGAAGATGGGGAAAATAAAGAAAAACTTCCTCCTAGAGGATAAACTCTGACATTTAATTTAGGCCTGACCTTCAATATCTCCAAATTGTCATTTAGATTTAAATTTAGGTATTTGGCACCAATATCTCTCAATCAACAAGTTGTCTGCAACGTTTTTTTATTTTTGTAGGTAGAGTGGCCCTACCTACAAAAATCAATCCAGTTCATGTTAGAAAATCAGCAACCACTTAAAGAATATTGATTATAAAGCAGAAATTATATAAGATGCTTTACATTTTTTATAGAATAAGAATAACAAGGTAGGAATACTATAGTTATATGGGCATACCCATGTTTATATTAGCACAATTCATGATAGTCAGGTTATGGAATCAACCTAGGTATCTATCAACAGATGAATGGATAAAGAAAATTCAGTATATATTCACAATGGAATTTTATTTAGCTGTAAAAAAGAATGGAATTTTGTCATTTGCAGGTAAATAGATGGAACTGGAAAACATCATGCTAAGTGAGATAAGCCAGACACAGAAACTCAAGGGTTGCATGTTTTTCTCATATGTGGAAGCTAGAGAGAGAAAAATGAAAGAAAAAGGACCTCATGAAAATAGGAGACAGACCAACAGAGTAGTGAAAGGTGGTTGGGGAAGGAGGAAAGAAGGGTAAGGGGAGGTAGATGAAAGGAAACAAACCAAATTATGCTATGTTCATATGTGAATGTATTGCTATAAATCTGTTATGTATAATGATGATGCACCAATAAAAAAGAATAATAACATCATTTATTAAATTACTTCTACTTACCAAGTATTATTCTAAGAACACTACTGTATTAAGTCACATAATTCTCACAACAATTCTATATGATAGGTACTATTGTTACCCCCATTCAAGTTATGAAAAGTAAATCACAGAGTTAAATTATTTGCCTAAGGTCAACCAACTAGGAAGTAGAGAAGCAGAATTTGAACACAGGCTGTCTCTAAAGAGCCAATCTCTTAGCCTGGTAACTTTTAGGAATGCACATGTTACCTGACAGCAGAAGTAAAACAGAACTGACTATCTCCTTCCTCTATTTGCTCCCAAAATGTAGAATAATGGTGGTGTCACCAAGACAACATCTTGCTCTTTTTACAGTAAACACCAGACCTAATGACTTCATCTAAAACCATAGCTTCAACAACCACATGTGCTGACTCACAAACCTCTTCTCTGGGTTTGCATATCCAGTTGCTTATTGAATTTATCCAGTAGAGATCAAATGTCCCCAAAGCACTTCTAACTCAATATATTTTTCCCAAACCTTGTTTTTCTTACCTCAGTGCTTCTTTCAGTGAAGAGCCCCATAACCACATAGCAGTCAGAATAATCCTTTTTGTAATATAGATTAGATCATGCCTCTCACCTGATCAGAATCCTCCAGTGGCTTTGAAGAGTATATGAAACTTATGTCAACTCTTCCCTTTTTATCTCTTTGATTTGTTCTCTTCTCATTTCATCCCACCTTATTTTGTTCCAGACAAACTAGTCTTTTCTTATTTTTTCAACCTACTAAACTCATTTTTAACTCATGGTATTTGTATAGATTGTCTTCTATTATTTAGGATGTTCTAAATCCTTAGTTGGACTAATTTCATTTTGTATCTTTTGTTATAGTAAATCATAACTGTGAACATAGCAAATTCAAGTGAGTTTCACGAGTCTATTTAAAGTTATTGAAATTAAGGGTGATCTTGGGGACCCTCAAACTTGAGGTTGGTGTTGAAATAAGGATGGTCTTAGGAGCTTCCCTCTAACTTTACACTACCACTTGTTCACTCTTTTCCTATTGTGATATATCTGCTCACTCCATAGCATTCTATACTCTATATATTTTTATTCTTCCTTGATCTTCTTGCCATATCAAAGCTTATCAGGTTTTTTTAATCCTATTCATTCAGATTTTTGCTAAGAGTGTCCCCCATGCCACCCCTTACTTACCCTACAAGACTTGATTCCAGTGTTTTTTTTTAATAGACAGGATTTTGCTATGTTGCTCAGGCTGTCCTCAAATGCCTGGGCTCCAACAGTCCTCCTCCCTCAGCCTCTTAAGTTGCTGGGACTACAGACAAGTATATGCCACCACAGGCCACTAAGCATTATTTGTTTTTGAACCCTTCAGTGTAATTTTTGTTTGTTGTTATTTTGTTACATATTAATGAGAAATGAATCTCTTCTTGGTATGCTAATAAAATCAGTCTTCTATGGCTATAAAACTGACCGATAACCCAAACATAATTGCCTTTTATTTGAAATGTGTATAGTAAGCAACACTGATGTCATTATTCAAAGTTAGAATCAAAGAAAGAGGGGAAAAGGAAAAAGAGAGAGGGTGGAATAAAGTGGAGGGAGGAGACAGAGTAGGAGGATGAGGGAGAGAGAAGTTTAGTTTCAGTAGATGATAAAATTGCCACACCCAAGTCTTTGACTCTAAACCCAGTGACTATATAACTGACTCTGGAAGTACAGTCTATACATAAAGAAATAAATATGGAAGAGTCAATGGCTACAGTCATTTTACAAGTACAGAAAACAAACCATTTCAATATTCTACCACAAATTGGAAGAACAAAGGTAGTATTATGCTTACCCTTCAAATGTAGGGATTTTTTTTTACATTTCTTAGTAATTGGTAGCTTAAGGAATTTAAAAGAAAGTTATCAGCTGGGATGGTGGTATATGCCTGTATTCCCTGTACACAAAAGGCTGAGACAGGAGGATTGCAAGTTCAAGGTCAGCCTCAGCAATTAGGGATGTTCTGTTTCAAATTAAATATAAAAAGGGCTGGGGGTATAGCTCAGAGGTGTAGCATGTCCTTAGATTCAATCCCCAGTACCAACAAACAAGTAAAATAAAATAAAGTTATCAATTTGTAGACAAAAAGTAAAGAGCAACACTACTTTATAGAGTATAACACAGTGTCAACTCTTACCATTAAAGAACTAAATTAAGTTTACAAAATACTCATTATAGTTTGGATCTAGAATGTCTCCTAAAGGCTCCTGTCAGTGTTCAGGGTGGACATTTGGGAAGTGGTTGGATCATGAGGGGTCTGACCTCATCAATGGATCCACTCATTGAAGTGTTTGCAGCTGAATGGATTATTGAGAGGTGGTGGAAATTATAGAAGGTGGAACATAGTTGGAAGGGGGTAGGTCCACGTGCTATGCCTTTGGGGTCTGTAATTATTGTCCCCAGCCTCTTCCTGTTTCTCTGCTTCCCAGCAGCCACAAGGTAATGGGCTTTCCTCTGCCATACCCTTCTGCCATGCTGCTCTGCCTCACCTCAGATACTCAGCAATTGCGCCCATGATCATGGACTGGAACCGTGGAAATTGTGAGCCAAAATCAATCCCCCCTCCTTTAAGTTGTTTTTCTAAGGTATTTGTCACATTGACAAAAAGCTAACACTGTACTTAATTTTAATGAATTTTCACTGTTTTAAAATTTCATTTATCCCAGTTAGTCAAGATTCTAAGGCTATATTCTTTCCAGTTTGTAAGAAATAAAAAAATAATAAAAATAATGGCCTAAGATAAAAATCACCAAAGTTCTAAATGAGAAGGATTATAGAGGCATTAACATACTTTTCTTTTCCTTGACAATTTACCCAAACTGACCAAATTAACTAGATAATTAACCTATATTCATTTTGTATGATTTTGTATAATCTCAGCCAAATAGTAGTGCCAAAATCAGGACTCCAATGCAGGCTTCCTGGCTCCAGCTCACTAAGTTAAGGAACTAAAGGAAATTGTTTGAAATGAACTGTTTTGTTTTATTTTACTTTTTCAATATTCTGAGGATATGGGAAAAGAAAGGGACCTAGGGTAATCTCTTTTTTTTTTCTACTAAAATTTATTGTATCCTCATTATATGACAGGTACTGTGCTAAACACATTACATATATGCTATCTCAGTTTGTTCACCCCGTATCCATGTGTAGTAAGTATTATTATCTCCACTTTAGAGTTGTTGAAAATGAGGCTCAGAGTATTTCAGTATTTCATCATTACTAAGTAGTGGAGCCTGGACATAAATCCAGACTTCTGGTTCCAGAACATCTGTGCTTAAAAGTGTCACTAGCACACTGGGTATTTTAAAAGCAGAATTGTTTCCCTGAAGTTTTCTTAACATAAATAACACATTTATTCTATATAAAAAGATAAATGCACACTTTTTTGTAAAGTGAGAAATGAAGTTTTAAGCTAAGAGTAAAATTTTTGGTTAAGTGCCCAGCAAGAATTTTTGGCAGAAAATACTTGGGAATTACTGCAGCTAGAATGAGCTGCTTCCCTGTTAACAATAAACACATTTTGGATTAATTTGTATAGAAAATACTCTTCTCTTGGATGAGTATTCTACACATAGATTTCTACATGTGTGGTTTTCACACCTAGAGATCAGAGTAATAGCAGAAGATAGAAAAGAAGCACCATGTTGAGAATTAACTATACCTCTTACATGGTGTAATTCACCATGAAGTGGTGTTCAGTTATACCAATATCTCACTGGCAGCCAGCTCACTAGGGCAGTCAAGTAATAAGGAAAGTATACTGTATCAGATAAGAAAAGATAGGTATCTGTCAAATCCTCAGAAAACTCCGTCTTATAAAATAGGATCATTAAATTTACTAGGCTATATCTAAAACTTGGTTATAAGGTAAATATAAAATTCATACCTATTAAGAATATACTTAAAATGGTTCTTCTTAACTGTGTTCAAAAGTAAAGGAATATTTAAAATCATAGCAAATCATATACATGTTTATTTATTTTCAGTCTAAAAAATCTCATTAAGTCGGACATGGTGGCACATGCTTGTAATCCCAGTACTTCTGAGGCTGAGATAGGAGGATCACAGGTTCAAGGACAGCCTCAGCAAGTAGTGAGAGTCTCATCAACCTAGTGAGACCCTGTTTCCAAATAAGAAATAAAATCGGGCTGGGGTGTAGCTCAAAGGTAGAATGCCTCTGGTTTCAATCCCCAGTAAAACAAACACACACACATTAATTAATTAATTAATTAATTAATTAAAAATAAAGAAACATAGTTTAAAACTACAAGGAAGATGAATGATTAGAAGAGACAACAACAGGCAAGAGATTTCAACAAACTTTTGAAAAATGAAGAGCACATGGATTAGCAGAGCTGGAACAAAAAATGAATATTAAGGGCTTGTAGAGGAAGATGCTAACAGCAAGTGAGTCAACTCATATGGAAAAATTCCCAAAAGCCTCAAGAATTGAGGGCACAAAATCAATGCAGGATTGAAGCATACAGTTTTGCTTTCATGAATGGGGGGTTGCAAGTGTGCATAAACTCTGAAATCATAACAGGAAATTAAAGGTTAATTATGTAGAACCATTGAACCAGTAATACCAGGAGATAGAAAAGAAGCATCATATTGAGAAGAAGGGATTCAGCTAAAATATATATACTAAATTGACAGAGAACTTCCCAAATCAGTCTCAAATAATAGTGTCAACCAGGATCTTATTCTACATGCAAGATATTGGGAGATTCTTCTCTAACATAACTCTATAGCCTCAGACATTTGTTGTCCAACAAGATGATCAGCCATGTTTCTACTTAATCATCCTTTATGTGAAATATCTCACTTGATAAGCCTACCCATGCAAATAGTTTCCAAGCATATTTTTAGTGCCTTACTTTTAAATGATAACAGAGGTACTGCAAACCTATAAAGAATTTCTGCAAAATATAAGATAAAAAATTTTTTTTGGAAGAAGCTAAGTGTGGGAAGCAGAATTTCAAAAATATTATTATTTTCTTTAGAGAGGTAAGAGTAGATATTACATCAAAGAAACAAGAATATGATGTTATTTAAGAGGAAGAGGAGGAAGAGGAAGAGGAGGCGGAGGGAGAAAGCACATGAGAGAGAAAGCTATTAAAACATTTAAATGTAGCAGAAATAAAAATGAAAATGCTCGCAGTAGTAACTCATACAATAGAACACAAATAACAATCTTAAAGAAAATAAGGAGCACAGTCCTTAAGTTCCAACAGAAGATCCAACTCTGAAGACCTAACAAATTGCAGAAAGAAGAAATAAATATATCAGAAAGAGATAACACAGGACAATTCCCAGAAAATGAAGGTTAAGTTTCCATGTTGAAAAGGTCTATTGAGTATCCAATATTATGTATTGAGAAGAATAATTGAACCTAGACATATTATTGTGGAATTTCAAAACATCAAGGATAAACAGATGGTCTTAAAGGGCTTGTGAAGAGAATTAAAAGGTTATGTAAAAACAATCAAGAATTAATATAACATCAGATTTGTTAAAACAGCTCTGCAATCCAGAAGACAAAAGATAAAACTTTTTCAAATTCTGAGGAGAAAAATATTTATGGACTAAAATTTTGTGCTCACTTAAACTACCTTTAAATGTAAGGATGAAATAAGCATATTCTCAGAAATGCAAAGTTGCAAGAACTGTATTACCTAAGAATATATTCTCAGGATGCCACTGAAGGATACACTCCACCCAAATAAGGAAACAGACTATGAAAAAAAGGAAAATATGAGTACCAAGAAACTGGATCCAACATGAATGAGAAATAGTAGTCCAGAGTAGAAATAGTAATCCTTAGAGGTAGAACACCTCTGAATTCAATCACCAGTAACACACACACACATCCCCACGCATGCATGCATGCACGCATGCACAAAACTGTCAACAAAATTTTATTGTTATAGTAAGAATAATAATTATTATGTTTGTCCTGCAATAAAATAAACAGGATCTCTAGGTTGATGAGAGTCTTAGTACTTCCTGAAGCTGTCCTCAAACCTGCAATCCTCCTGTCTCAGTCTCCCAAGGACTGGGATTACAGGCGTGTACCATCATGCCAGGCTTTACTTGCCTTTTTCATACTGTTATTATTTGACCAAACTGACAATTGGCTCATTGAGTTGATCATTGAATTGAAAGGCTGGTTCTCTCAGAATGAATAATTTAGCAACTACACACAGTTCTGATACAAATAAGGCAGAGGAGAAAAAATATTGGAGCCATAATGATAATGTCCATAAGTCCAGCACAGTCCCATAACTTTTCTCTTTGATATTTTTTTAACTTATAACAAAGGCATTTTTTTCACTTTGAAGCCAGAGACATTTTCATATTTATATTTTAATCATTAGCAATTAGGACATTATTTGGGAAATTGATACTTTAAACTGTTCTGTAATAAATGAATGAGTTAGGATATACATAGACTCCTGAAACCCTATTATCATCCCAGACCAACAAACTAGCAGACAATAACAAAACAAAGCACTGAACTAGTTTCTAAATCTGTCCATTTGAATTAAAATCCCAAGCCCACCAATATGCAAATTTTATTTTGTTTCTTAACGATGCAGATCTAGAGGGAACATTTATTATATACTTGTGTTGTTTCAAGAAGTGCAAAGGTAATCGAGTCACAGTTTGCCACCCCCAAAAACTCCCACTTAAAATGAAGTCACAAGCAAAGCCTTTTTTACTGTACAAAACTTCCCTTTTACAGAGAGTTTGCTTAAAAATGTAAGCAATTTCACAGATGGAAGATCTGAGTAATTTCTTAAAGGTCATATTTCCTTCCTAAAACTAATTTCTTTACCCTTACATTCCCATTATATTGGGTGGAATTTTTAAAATTATTGTTTAATGATGACTTTAAGGTTATGATAACTTGTAAGTCATGTACTTTTGCCACCTGGAAGCAATACTTTATTACAAATAAGTAACAAGATAATTTTCTTACCTTGATCCTGTGCATGAACAGTAATCCAAGCCACACATAGCACAAGGAAATGAATAAGTAGTTTCCTAAGAAAAGAGAAAAATCGTTAGACCTTTATAATCTATAAAACACAAAGTCTAAAATGAACTCTGATGCAAGAATTAAGAATTATTATTTTAATTAGCATGGTTAAGAGAAGAGTTCTGGATTAAAGTTCCAATTTAAGCATTTACTGTGTGACATGAACATACTTTCTTATCACTCTATGCCTCAGATTCTTCATATGTTAAACCTACCTTAGTAGGTTTTTAAAAAAATTAACTGAAAAATGTTCACATAAAACAGTATCTGGTACATAAGTAGTACTCAATAAATGTGAACTGGCATTGATGATATTATTGTGATTGTCATTATATATTATGTCAAATCACTATACATGCAATGTCATACAAAGAAATAGATATTTACACTAAATAATACAAATTATAATCACTTAACCACAGTTATTATAAGTTGGTTAAAACAACTATTTATTTGTATAAATGAATGTTTATAGGGGAAGTCATTTGAACATCATGTTTAGGTCATTTGCATGAGTCTTGATTCTTTAGTTCTGAGAATAGCAATGACCCATAGATGTCAACATTGAGCATTTAGATGAATAATTGTGAACACAATATGCCTTTACTACAAATAAGAATGTTTATTCATATTGATTAGCTATTTAAGCAAACATATTTTTTTACTTTTTCATATAATCAAATTTTTATAGATTTTTGCTAAGTATTCTTCATGATTGGCTGTATCTATCTCCCAAATGAAAATCATAGAGATAATATTGGAAAGCATGCTGTAAATAATACTTTATTAACTAAGTCTTGTTAAGATAGAACCCAATTCTTTTCTTTTAATTCTAAAAGGACTCTTCAAATGACATTTCTGTAACCCAAATCTTCAAGGATTGATTGAAAAACCCTATGGAAATAATTATTTTAATTAAGTTACTATAGAACATTTTATTATCAATAAGATATTTTTACCTCTACCAACTAATATAAGGAGCATCTTACTGTAAGAAAGTTAATTTTTTACAAAGTTTAAACCAACAATATAAAATTATACTATTCTTGATATGAGGGAACACAAATTTAATTTGTATTAAAATGGTACTTTCCATTTTTTGTAAGTGAAATGAACATATAAAATAAGGTTTTGATAAAATATCTAACAGTTGTTAAACTAACTCTACAAACAAGTCAATTATATTATTACAGAAATTTCAACTGATATGGACAAATAGTTGACTCATTTTATTTTAATGAATCCTATAAAACATTCCCATAACTGATATCTATTTAGATTAATGATTTCCAAATGTTAGTGTGCCAAAAACCACCCAAGGTACTTGTGAAAAATGTAGATTCTGTGCCCTGCTTCAGAGATTATGATTAAAAAATTAGTGGTGGATCTTTAGAATATAATCATTTTAATTAGATAAATCTAATTACAGATTGTATCACAAACAGAAAAAATTAGAATTTATAGTCTAATTAGAATACATTTAAATAGACACCATTTTTGCTTTTGTAACATGACACGAATATTATTTGACCCCTATTAATGCTTATCTACTACAGTAGGTCATTGTGTTCTTTTTTAATTTCCACATCAGAATCACCTTGAGAGCTTGTTAAAAACTGTTGGACCTCACTCACCCCCAGACTTTCTGACTCAGTGAGATCTGGGGCAAGGCTCAAGCATTTGCATCTATAATAAATTCCCAGGTGATACTGTGGCTGTTGATTGGGAAGCCACATTCTGAGGACCACTACTTTAGAACAAATGATGCTCAAGAGATAATCTCAGTACTTGGGAGGTTGTGACAGGAGGATCACAGGTTTGCCTGAACATAGTAACTTAGCAAGACCCTATTTCAGAATAAAAAACAAAAATGACTGAGGGTATATCTCAGTGGTAGAATGCCCTTAGGATCAATAAAAAGGAAAGAAAGAGATAAAGAGGGAGGGAGGGAAGGAGGGAGGCAGGAAGGCTGCCTTGCCTGCCTGTTTTGGGTCTTTTTTCTATCTTGGCTCACACTGGAATCACCTGCAGAATTTTAAATGACTACTAATACTTGGGTCCTTCCCTCCCTTCCCACAGAGATTCTGATTCAATATGTCCATGGTACAGGCATTTTGAAACACTTACCAGGAGATTCTAATGTACAAACAAGGTTGAGGACCACTGTTGAAAAATTAAAATGATTCTGTATATAACAGAAGTAAACATATGCAAATATTTTACAAAAGCAGACAAGTCTAAAAGAAGTCAGTAACATGGTAACAAACATTTAAAAAAGGATTAAAAATATAACCAATGATACCGATATCTGAGGATCTCACAAAATATGAAACATACTGCATGTGTGTGGCCTGCTAGCTACATCTTCAGTTCGGTATCAGCCACAGTCCAAATATAAACAAATACTGCTGAATGCCTAAAGGATATCAGGCAGGAAAAAAGTTATCTAAAGATGATACTTAGAACATTTAAGAGGTATTTAATTTCCACCCCTAAGTATCTTCCCTAGATAATTCCTAATGAGCTATTCAAATTTCTCTTTATCTGAAGGGTCCAAGTTACTTGCAGAGATTCTCAAACTTATTTGGGTAACCACTCCCTTTTCAGAAAAAAATTACCCAGCACACATCTTTTGGAAATCTACCTTCTTTAAGTGAATAAACAGAAAGATGCAGTGATATATTTGTGTTCTTTTATGTATCTATTTTTCATTCCAGCATCCAAACCTGGAGGGTGGTATCATCCACTTTGGGAACCCCTGCAGGGGAATGCCAGGCATCTTTTGGTATAGGTCATCTATGAGAACCTTTGGAATTATGATGTCTTCCAGCTACTGATACTCCTACATATATTCAATTTATAGTAGCAAGAAGAATTTGTAAAGTATTATAAACAAGGAACACTTTTGAGTTGGTTTTCTTTTAAGCCAATTAAAAGGCTGAACTATTCTGAGGAACATACACACATGTGATGTACAACTGTACTTCAAAACAATTACCGCCACACTAGGTTTATATGCCCCAAACTAAGTCATGACAGCTTTATGGATTCTGCTCCTTACTAACATCTAAGATACAGAAATAGTAAAAATTTCTGTCCTTCCTTCCCAAAGTAACTGAGGGAAAAATGTTCTCATCACACAATGGGGATAAAGTTGAATGATTCGGGGAGTAAAATGTTGTCACTAATTTATTTTTTTAATTTTATTTTTTATTAATTGGTGCATTGTAATCATACATCTTTGTTAGGTACAATCTGTTAAAGGCATACATGCACACATTTCTCATTTAACCCTTCCCCAATTCCCAACCCACTCCCTTGCCTTCCCTCCTTCTCAAGTTCAGTTTAGTAATTGACTTTGATATGTTCGTGAAATTTCTTAGACTCTCAATTCAACTCAATAGGTAGCATTTAAACGAATCAAGCGAAGCCAACTAGACTTTTTGGTTAATTTCAATTGTTCAGGAACTTTGGGAAGAACAGGGAGATAAATACTTAAGGCAGTCAAGAAGTCAAAGAGCCTAGAGTCTAACCAGTAGGAGGAAAGAAAAATACACCTAAATTAGTCTGTGCTACAACTCTGCAAATATATTTTTTAAATTGATTCTTGCATATAGCACAGTCAAGTTTCTGGCAAAGATTTTTAATCTGTCACTCTTCAGCCATCAAAACTATCAAGGGATCTTGAGTTTCAACAAATATATACCTTCTCTACCATCTTCTATCTGCATACTCATCCCAAGACTATGGCAAGTCAGGTTCCCCTGGCCTCCATTTGTTGAACTAAGAAGGTTACATGATTTGAAGGCTGGTCACTCTCTGGTCTCTTTCTGCAGCTCCAGCTTAAGCCACTTATCCCTAGAACGTGTGCTCCAACCAACTTCATTTCTTTCAGGTTCTCAAGTGCCTGTGCTGTATAAGTACCGCGCGCTAACCGATTGGGCCACTGGAGCATGCTTTGCCTGTGCTATCTCACATCTGAGCCTCTTAATGTTCCCACGGTTTGGAAAATTCCATATCCGTTCTACTTAGGTCTCAGTCTAGATTTTGTTTCCTTTGGTTCCCCTTTCCTTCCAGCATTATCCTTCTCTGCCCTACACACACACACACACACACACACACACACACACACACACACCCAGGACTGTTAGATTCCCTTCCTGTACATACCCTTATACCCTTATCTCATTTTTTTTTTAGACTTGGTTGTTTCATTTACTATGACCTCTCTTAGACTGGGCACCTTAGGAGAGCAGAAATTGTGTCTCTTAATCATTATATCTAGAAGCATGCTGGGCACATAGTTGGAGCTCAGTAAACATTAACTGAAGGAAGAGTAAATGAGTAAGAATGTTAGGCTTTCATGAGAATGAACATGTATGTATTTCACCTCTCAGAGTTACAAATTCTAAAATAAGTCACAGTTGCAAGGCATGGCAAGGAAGCTAGCACAGCCATTGTAATTCCTATAATACAAATTTACTTTTCTCCTGCAACCTCACAGATCACCAAGCATAATGTCTAAACAACACTCAGAATTACTTTCCACATGTTATATTTCCTCTCCCTGAGACACTGAGACATCAGTTTATTTTAAACATTTATTCGAACACAAATATAACCAAGCAACTCTTTAAAAAAAAAATAGAACCTCATGCCAGTTAGGAAGATCTTTATATCAAGACTTTTTTTGTTGTTGTTATAGAAACCCTTTAATTACCATAATAGTTTGCCTGGAAGACTTTCTGATATGTTAAATCAACATGTCTAATACTGACTTTTGAGTTTTAGGGTTTTTTTAATTATTATTAATTCCACAAAGTCACATCTAAAAGCCCTGGGAGAAGTATCTGTAAGGATCCAGTTTTAAAACTATAAATGTTTTGGGGTGACTAACCAGAATTATGATTTTTAAAAAGCTGTTCCTGCTCTTCCAAAACATCATCACAAAAAGATGGTGGAAAATGAAAATCCCTAGGGTTTCATTAGAGACTGTAAGGTTTAATTCAGTGGCCTGACATTATCATCAACTAATCAGCTACTTCTCCCAAGTCCTTCCCAACCTTCTCTCAAGGGCTGGCATTCCCCCCCCCCAAACTGAAGAACTCTGAATTTGTATGTGTGTGTGGGGGGGGGGAGGTAATGGGGGAGAGGTTACTGGGGATGGTACCTAAGGGCATTCTACCTCAGAACTACATCCTCAGATCTATTTTGTTCTTTTTATTTTGAAACAGGGTCTCACTAAGTTGCAGAGGGCCTCACTAAGTTGCTGAGGCTAGCTGAATACCTGCAAACCTCCCATCTCAGTCTCCCAAATACTGACATTACAAGCGTGTGCCACCACGCTGCGCTAAGAACTCTGAATTCTTAATGAAATTGGATTTTCTTTTCCTAGAAACAATTTATGGGCCTAATCACTAACTTCCTTTTGTATACTTTGCAAGTGTGTGACTAGAGCAGTGAGCTTCTGCATTCTGGTGTAACTATGAATTACCCTTGATTTTCCGCAGCCTGTCCTCACTGGCTCCGGTAGTGGAACACATTGGATATCATGAGATATTCAAAGACTGCAGGGTCCCTGTCCAGAAGCCCTCGAAGGCATCAGGGGAGCCTAGTATCTTCCTCTGCGACCCTCTACCCATGCTGACACCTCTCCACAAGAGCTCTTTTCCTCTCCACGTGGTGTAATATTTCTCAGAAGTTCCTCCGGTGTAATCCATTCTTTGGTTTCTCTGCTTCCCTCCCCCCAATCATCTGGACTCAATTTACAAGCCCCAAACTGCCCAAGAATTTATGCAGGGCCTTTTCTGGGAGCGTCTGGAAGGGAAGTGTAAACCAGACAAGACAGAGGCTGGGAGCAGAAGATCTGTTTAAATCCACGAGGTCGGTCACAGCTACCAAGGGGAGTATTAGTCAGCAACGTGGGCTGGGAACAGCGCTCGCAGAGGGCGCAGGCATGGGAGCAGTTCGAAGGCTGCTGCTGGACGGGGGACCCAGGCCTCTCCCAGCCTTCCATGGTGGCCCTGAGCTCAAGGGCATCTTGTGTCCGCCCCGGATCAGTAGAAAGATGAATCCAGTCCTCCAGGATCTGCAGTGCACCCTGCTCTTCCTCCCCTACACGCAGGCACACAGACCTCCACCCCTGCCTGGCCTGGCTCTCTGGGGAGGTCCACATAGACGAACATTTATCAAGAAAACAGGTTCTCCAGCCTGGGAGTCCCAGGAAATCTGCGTGAGCCACTGTGGGAAGCAAGGAACAGCTCGAACCTGGGTCTCCCTGGCCCGCGGCATCGCGAAGCACGCCAGGAGTTCCCAAGGTTACGGGCTGAGATGCATCCTAAAGCAGCTGGGAAACCAGACAGCAAAGCTTCTAGGGTCCCGGCGTGAGCTGGTCCAGGCTTGGCTACAGGGCTGCACGCGGCTGGGAAGCACATGTGCACACAAACACTGCCACAAGGCGGTCTTTCTCCACTCCCCGCCTCCGCCTGCCCTCAGCTGACTCGGGCAGCTCGGCCCCCTGCCCTCCTCCCACCTACTCTCCCGAGGGGCAATCTTTCTGCAGAAAACCACTGCAGCTGCGTTCGCTCCTCTCCGCGCGCCCTGGAGCCCAGAAGCAAACCTGTGTAACCCACTTCCCTCTTCCTGGGGACCAGGGGAGTCGGCCAAGGCAACCCCCTGCTAGCTCTCTGCCCAGTACCTCCGGCGCAGGTACGGAGTTGAGGAGCCGGCCAGGACCCGCCCAAACCCTCCCCGGAGGGTCAGCCCCGCCCCCGCATCCTCCCCACCCCCCTCATCCGGTGGTGACCCACACTTCCCCACCGACCGGCCAGTGGTCAGGCACAACCTCAGCAACAGATGGGCAACGCGTTTGCCAGCCTCTAACAAGAGGCGATTGCCTCCGAACCGGAGGGTGCCGCAGCGCCCCAAAGCCCGGGGTCCTATAGGCACCACCCCCTTCCACCTGGCAACCGTGCCCCATGTGCCCAGAGGTCCCGGCTGCGCTCCTCGAGCCCAGGGACCACCAGTGTCCTAGCAATCACCAGGCTGGACGCCCTGAGGAGCACCGCGGGAAGGAGGACGTCAGCCAGAGCCTTGCGGGAGGAGAAGGGGAGGAGGGTGCGAAGGCAATGGGTGCTGCAGCCCGGGCGGACGTCCGAGAGCCCAGCTCTGGAGCTGCAGGAGCAGCGGCCGGTGTCAGGGCCAGTGCCAGCAAGCTCTTCCTCGGGAGCCGCAGGACAGTTTTAGCATAAACTATCTTAGACCGGCTGGCATGAGACTTCCTTTCTAACAGGGTATTTTGCAAATTGAGAAGACAAGGGGAGGATGCCACGGCTGCTCGCAGGCTCCCAACGCCAGAAAGTGCCAAGGAGCTGGACCACAGATACCCAGCCTGCTTGGTGGATGCAGGGAGTGGGGGGTGGACTGAGGGGTTGGTTGAATCCCTATCCCGGGCGGGTGGGCTACTTACGTTTCTGCGGTGGGGGAGACCTTTCCACGCCTTGTCCTGTGGGCTCCTAAATGCATTTGTATGCATTTGTCCGTGCAGCGAAGCGCTAACGGAAAACAGAAGCCAACTCCGAACTGCTAAGGGTGCAGGTACTGTCCATGAAAAAGGAGGGAAAGTCACGTGAAAACCATGCTCCAGACCCGCAACAAGGAAAAAAGTAATAATAAGATGGAGAGGAGATGAGGCAGTGCGGGGTAGGAAATAGCCCCCGAAGGGGAGGACGGATGGGATTCCCGCGGCTGCGGAGCTGGCGCGGAGGAGAGGGCGGCGTCCCCCTGGAGGGCGGCGAGCTGGGAGACTTCACCGCGAGGCAGCGGGCGCCGGCGGCCGCGGGAGCTCAGCTGCGCGCAGCCCTGGAGTTCACTTGCGGTTCAAAGGCGACTCAGTGACTCCAGTGGAGTCCTCGGCTTTGGGCCTGGGAGGAGAAAGGGGAGGGGGAGGAAAGGAGCCGCGGGGTGGGGTGGGGGTGGGGGAAGTCCTTGGAAACAGCCCGCGCCCGAACATTTGTCAAACAAGCACACACACCCACTTTGGAAATCGAGTCGGTGCGAGGGGCCGGTGGCAACTGCTAGCAAGCGCTCGGCGTGGACTGCCGCCGGCTGCTCCGCCTGCAAGAAGGGGAGCCAAGCAAATCCGGCCGGTGTTAAATTTCACCGCTCCCTGACTTGCAATGACATCACCAAACACAACGCACACCTCCCCCCCACCCACCCTGGCCCCGAAACCTCCCCCCACCCGGCGCCGGGTCCCACAGCCCTGCGGGTCGGGGTGGGCGGCTGCACCCAGGGAGCACAGCCACTCCCAGGCACCTCCTGCAACGCTGCATCTTCCCCCTTGGACGTGGCTACTCTCCTTCCTTCCTCTTGGTGTCCAAGGACCATTCATTCCCTTTCGCCATAGTACCTGGTTGCGTGCTTTCCTCTTCCATGTCTCCCCATCTGCTTTACTGTCTTTTCATCCTTAACTTCTGAAATCCTACTTAGCTTGAGTCCTTCTTTCCTCTCTGACCCACTTGGTTCCTTTGTGGTTCTATGTTTGGCCCAAGCTATCTTATTACCTAACTGTAAGGGTTCTGTTTTTTACCCTTCTTCCTTTCCTCGTCTGTCCCTCTTGCTATTTCTGCTGATTTTTCTCTCCTGCAATCCAGCTTTCCACCTTCTACCTGCCCTGTATGCACTCACAAGCGTGGATGCTCCTGCAGGAGCATGTTAATGCCCCACAGCCTACCAAATTGAATGCTTTCTCTCTCTCTCTTTTTTTTTTTTTGTAACAAATTTCTTTTTTAACAAAAGTTCCTATCCTCCCATAGCCCTATCATATTGAAAGTCTACCTTTTAATCTTGGCAAAACAAACAAAAGATGGAAGTTCTAATTTTATTTCCCTTATTGACAAGACTGGAAACTATTGTTTTCCTATTCTATTCTTTTGCTCTTAGTTTTAGTACCTAAGAGCGCATGGTATGTCTGTTGAGTGAATAACTGCTGTGTGTTACTTAGCATCATCTCTCCAAGTTTTTCTTGTCTTTTCTGTGTGCCATCCACAGTTAGTGGTCTTTACACATTACATACATATTATAAAGATTAAAGTGAACTATACTGATGAATGAAAGCGATTGGTGCTAATTGTTTTTCACTCCAAGATTATAGAACTTAATTCATCTTCTACTCCCTCAATTTTTCAACTTTTTATTTTGAAATAAATTTACATTTATAGAAAAGCTGCAAAAATAGTACAGAGTTCCTGTATGCCCATTTCCCAGTCTCCCCTAATATTAACATCATACATAACCAAGTTACAATAATCTAAACCAGGCCATTAATACCATTACAATACTAATAACTAATCTATAAACCTTAGTCAAATTTTGTCAGTTTTTCCAGTAACGTTCTTTGGCCTAGGATTTTATCCAGGACCCTATAGTCTGTTTAGTGTATTATTAATTAACACATGATTAACTAAACTTATGTCTCCTTAGTCTCCTCTCATTTGTGACAATCTAGACTTTTGTCTTTTCATGACCTTGTCTCTTTTTTTTTTTTTTTTTTTTTTTTTTTTTTTTTTTTTTTTTTTTTTTTTTTTTTTTTTTTTTTTTTTTTTTTTTTTTTTTTTTTTTTTTTTTTTTTTTTTGCGGTACTGGGGATTGAACCCAGGGGCATTCTACCTCTGAGCTATACCCCCAGCCCTATTTTTTATTCTTTATTTTGAAACCGAGTCTCACCAAGTTGCGGAGTGCCTCACTAGGTAGCTGAGGCTGGCCTCGGACCTTGTCTCTTTTGAAGAACACTGGGTTCCCTCAATTGTTGAGGGTCCTCAATTTGGATTTGTGTGCTGTAGTCTCATGATTAGATTTCATGTATGTATTTGGGGCACAACTATCACTGAAGTGATGATATGCCTTTCTTAGGGAATTACCTTCTTAGGGTATGATGTTGATACATCTTATTACTAGTGATGTTAACTTGGATCACTTAGTTAATCGCCTACCTCCCAGTCTTGCCACTATAAAATCTCTCCTCAATTTTTGTAATGAAATCTTCCTAGAAATCCAGGGATAATGGAAATTCTGAATTAAGACGTCATTCTTAAATGGCCTTAAACTTTTTTTCTGCTTTTGTCTATTGGTCAACTAAAGGAAGATAGCTAACTTGGCTCGATGGAAAGGATAATAGATGAGAACCTAGTAGACCTGTGATAACTCATCTAATCTCTGTCTCCATTTTCCCCCATCAGTTACTTAAAGATTAAAAATAATTTTCTCTAATCACAGTATTGAGTCTGAAAAGTAGGACGCTTTTGAAATGGGTTGTTGTCAAAATGTATCTTAGGTTCTTCAAGCATAAAAGGATATTTTCTAGTTGGAGTGAATGGACCCTTTATGATTCAGAAGATGCCAGAGGACACACATACACTTAGATAGAGGACATTTAGCTGGGGGAGAGGAGGAACTTTCCAGTAAAAGATACATGATATGAGGTTTAAATGCTGTAGAAATTATAGGATGGTGGAGATTAGTATAGATCAAATTGATCAAAACAGATGAACAAGAGACCTTAGACCTTGGAGTTTAGCAGAGCTGTGAAAGGTAAAGATGATTTACAGAGATGAAGAGAACAATAATATGCTCAGAAATAGAGAGTAGGAGACTAACAGCAAATAGTCCCAGAGGAAGACCTCTTGAATTATATTCAGGTAGAAAGGAACAGGTTTATCAGGCTTAGAGGTTTAACAGGATTAGAGGTTTGTGCACTGGAAGACAAGTTGAGAACTATGAAGTCCTTGAGTGCCAAAATAAGGGTTCACTGAGTCATTCAATGAACATACATCATGTTACCTACTATTTACCAAGAACTTTCCTAGGCACTGAACTACATCAGTAGACAAATAAATACATGAAATTTCTTCCCTTTGTGGAGTTTATATTCTGTTTAAGATTTACTCCTATCAGCAATAGGAAATTAATTTAAAACTTTCAAACTGATAAATGATTATGTTCCCAAATTCCACTTTAAGGTTTGTCATCATCAGATACCAAGAGTAAAGAGAAGATAAGTTAGGTGTAGATGTTGAGGTATGTTACTATTTTGAACTATGGGGGGGAACAGTAGCAAAGCTGAAAAAGAGAATCATTATTAAAATGAATCAAGAAGATCTGATAACTTGTTAGGTTGGGAAGGGACAAGATACAGATATAATTGCAAGCTTGAATGATAAAGAAATGATGACATTGGTCAATGTCAAAGGGGAAGAAAACTAATTCAGATGGAGACATATTGTGTTTCAGATGACAGTAGGCTGTTTTGTTGGAACTGTCCAAATTGCTGCTGGAGTTGGAAGTTGGAATTCTGAGCAGAAGCTACAGCTAAAGTTGTAGATTTCGTCACCATCTATACATAATAGTGCTTAAAGACCCGACAATACAGTCTATTTGCAAAGAAGAGACTATCAAAATGGAGAAGAGTCAAGGATACAATACTTCATAAGGATGCAATACTTTATAATGCTTCCTATGCATCAGTATTGTTACACACACACGCGCACACACACACACACACACACACACACACACACACACACACACACCGCATTCATTTTATCCTCTTAATAAATCCTATTCAGTAGGCATTATTTGTTATCTTCATTACACAGAGAAGAAAATTAAGGCAGAAAAGGTTAATTATATTGCCCAAGGTTACAAAACTAGTAATCAAAATGTAAACCAACTCAGACTGGCTCTGTTTGAAGTCCATGCTCTCAGTAATTCCTTCCTTCCTTCCCTCCTTCCTTTCCTCTTCTCAAAAGAAAAGAGTTTCAAAATGAGGGGCTATGAAATGGAATACAATATTCTCACATAGATCACTTTGAGGATGTAAAGATTCAGTAATAAAAGTGACATTTCCAAACTCTATAAAAAGGAAGACCTGCTTTGTAAATAGTGCTGAAACCATTAATCTTAAGGGGGAAATAAAACTGTTTTTACCTCATGTTTTACCAACATGAGGTTGAATACCAACATGAGGTTGAATACCAACATGAGGATACATTAATGGTCTAAGAATATTAAACTCTGAACATTTATAAGTAGATATATGCCTTCTTCTAAACGTGAAGAAGGCATCTTTAAGAATAAGAATAAAATTAAGCTGAACATGGCCAGTACATGCCTGTAATCCCAACACTTAGGAGGCTAAGACAGGAGGATCTCAGGTTAGAGGATAGCCTCAGCAACATAGCAAGACTCTCAGCAACATGGTGAAACTCTGTTTCAGAACAAAACAAAACAAAACGAAATTTTAAAAAGGGGCCAGGATTGTAGCTTAGAGGTAGAATGCCCTTGGGTTCAATCCCTAGTACCACAATAAATACATCACACAAATAAAAATAAAAACAAAGGATAAAAACAAAGATTATTTATATTTATTAATTTATTCATAAAATACATGTGGGACAATAGTAGGTTCCAGACACTGTGCTAGGAACCAAAGATAAAATCGTCAAACAAACTCATACCTGCTGCAGAAGACATGTGTCTTTCAGAGAGACAAATTTTAAAGAAGTATGATTTAAAATTTCCAAGGGGTAAAATAAATTTAAAAAATCCCACATAATATAAACAAATGAAGGCACAAATGATAAGCTGGAGAAATATTTCCAGTGGATAGCAATTAATATCTTTTAATAAAACTTTTTTTTAGGCCTGGCAATATAGAGTGGTAAAGAGCATGCTTGACAAACACAAGGCTGAGGGTTCAATTCCCAGCACCAAACAAATAAACTCTCCTCCCAAATTTGTATTGAAATAATTTCAAACTTATAAAAAGCTACAAAACATAAAGAATTTTATGTGCCTTTTCCTCTATCTTTACCAAATGTTAACATCTTACCATATTGAGTTTATTGGTAAACTCCCTCCCCCAGTTGATAATAAATTGCAGACACTATGTCAATTTACTCCTTCAGCACATCCCTTCTGTATGCATATCCTAAAGACATGGATTTTGTCTTGCACAACCACGGTTCAATTATCAAAACCACAAAATAAATATTGACCCAATTCTACACACTCTTTAATATATAGACCTATTCAAGTTTTACTAGTTATCACTGCACATTATAGTAAACTCCCTTTTTTCTCTGCTTTGTGTTTTTATCCTACATTTAGTTGCATTTTGTTTCCTTTAATGTGGAAGCTCCTCAGTTAGTTAGGCTAACCAACCCATCACAGGTTGCCTCAGTTTCCTATTTTAGCATGGAAAGTCTCATGTCCTAGAAACCCCTCTGTTCCAGGCGAAGTGGGACAGTTGGTCAGTTCATGACCTTGATCGTTTTCAGAAAGTGTAGGTCATTTCTTTTTTTTTTTTTTTTTTTTTTGCGGTACTAGGGATTGAACTCAGGGGCATTCTACCTCCGAGCTACACCCCTAGCCCTATTTTTTATTCTTTATTTCGAAACCGGGTCTCGCTAAGTTTCGGAGTGCCTCACTAGGTAGCTGAGGCTGGCCGTGAACCCGGATCCTCCGGTCTCAGCCTCCAGAATGCTGGGATTACAAGCGTGCGCCACCACGCCCAGCCATTTCTTTTTAATGTATAATGGCAAGGTATTTAACATGTAAAGATTTCTGATAAATTAGTAGGAAAAGCGATGAATATAGAAGTGGAGAAAATGGGCAAATGGAAAAATGCAATTAATATAGAAACAAATAAAATTGGCCCAAAACGTATTAAAAATACTTAACCAACTCAAATTAATAAATCCAAATTAACATAACAAACTCCCTTTTTAAAAAAATAAACAAATAAAAGGACACTTGATAAAGGAAACAGTTCAAATAATGCTATGTACATATACAAAATTATCAATACCAGTGTACCAAAAAAAGTAAGCAAATTACAAAGACTTTGAAAAATAAAACATACAGTGTTAGTGAGGGCAGGTACCATTTGCCAAAATGGATTAAGAGCCTTAAAATACTAATTTTTGCCCAGTGATTTTTTCCCCCCTGAGGATTGAACCCAGGGGCATTTTACTACTGAGCTACAACCCCAGCCCTTTGGTTTTTTTTGGTTTTTTTTACTTTGAAACAGGGTCTCACTAAATTACTGAGGCTAGTCTTGAACCTGCAATTTTCCTGTCTCAGTCTTCCAAGTACTGAGATTACATTACAGGTGTATGCCAACAAGCCTGGCTGATTCAGTGGTTTGGGGTCTAGAAATATACCTTAAGGAAATAATAATCAGACTGTCATGAAAACACATATAAGGATGATCATCATGGTATTATTATATTTCTAAGTATAGAAAATTATAGTACATTCATATAGTATAAAAATTCCTAAACTATTTTAAGTGGAAAATATGACCTAAGGAATTATATGCAATTATATATGTATATACGAGTATATATAGTATATATTCCGTACCTGAGAATACCAATTGAAGGAAGTATGCCAAAATATTAATAATCATATAAAAATAATTTCTGGGTTGTGAAATTAGTGATAATAATTTAAATTTTATCCTTTATTCTATTTTATTTTGCCATTTTCTCAGGTAACATGTATTATTTATTTAAATCAGAAAATAAAATAAGAGTTTCAAGATTGAGGAAAATAGTTGGATTATACTCTTGAAGTGTATATGAATGATTGAGAATAACTAAGATGGAGACTATTGTTTGGAAGAAACAAAAAGACATTAGCAAACAGATTAAAATATGTTTATATAGCTAAAGAAAGGCAGATACATAAGCCGAGCTGGGCTACAGGATAACCAAACACGTACTTAGATATACACACTTCCATGATCATACCAGTAAGAACAATTCTACATTTTAAATGTTACATTGAAAGTTTGCCTTCAAAAATCTCCCTGTGGTTTTCCCTCCATAGTGTGTTAAGGTAAGCTGGAGCCCTCTACTGGAATAGTCTTCTAGGAAGGGTAGAATTTATATTTGAAATTATAAAATGACAGGATTACATGCCTGCATCCAGAGATGGGAGTTTTCATACTTAGTGCTCCAAAGAATAAAATCACATAATTTGCAGGAAAATAGATAGAACTAGAGAATATTAGTCTAAGCAAGATGAGCCAGTCTCAGAAAGTGAAGGGCCACATGTTTTCACTCACATGTGGAAGTTAGAGAGAAATGGTAAACAAAAAGGACTTCAGATAAATGAGGGGAGATGCTAGTAAAATAGTGGAAGAGGATTTGAGGAGGGAGGTGGAGATGTGAAAGGGGAAGACTTAATAAAGGAAATGGTCCAAATAATGCTATGTTCATATATGAAGCTATCGATACCAATTTCAATATTATACGTGGGGAGGAAGAGGGAGCAGGTTGGGATCCAGAGAGAAACACACCAAGTGCTGTGTGCATGTATGTTTCTATTGCTGTGAATTATACATTAGGATGTATAATTATAGTGCATCAATAAAAATAATATAAAATTATGGAAAGATTATTATTTTACTAAGAGAAACAATTGGCTGAATGGAAGCATACTACAGAGAACTCATGACTACATGAAATAGTTACACAGCAACTAGCAAGTGATTGCTTACATATATATGAAACCTTATTTAGAAGGTAACAGGAGTGAGTGGGCAAATAATAGCAGGCAAGTGCTATGTGCATATATGTCATTGTCAACATGATTTACATTAGGATTGGGACCATAATGCACCAATAAAAGCACATAAAATATTTAGAGTGATACATATCACAGATTGGGCAGAAAGATGTATAGTATACTGAAAAATAACATTAGTATGCAATAAAATAATTGTAATCATTTTTACAAATTTTAAAAAATCAAGATTTTGAATTTCAACTGTAAAGTAGGACAAAACATAGTATTTTCCTTTAGAAAGCATTTCAATAATCATTGACACTTGGAATTAATAGAGGACCAAAAATTTTGTCTTGCTTCTCTTATCTCTCCTTATAGCTTTGGTTCTTTAATAATAAGGATTATTCCCCTATCTGTGATTAGCTCTACATTTTGCTAGTAGTTTATGGCAAGTGTTTTAGTATATTTTATTTGAAGATTCATAAGACACACTACCAACTTTAACAGAGACCTAATTTATAGAAACAGGTGACATGATAACCGTCATCAAGTGTCAGGTAAGGACTGACTACGGATAATTACCTGCCTGTGGTGACACATGAAAACTCATGATTCTCTCTAGCACCATCTTTAGATAAAATTTCTCTCACCTTACTAAGTACATTAGAAAATTCATTATGGGACATTTCTACTTCACCTTTTCTAACAATTTTGAAGTGAACACAGCACACACACTTTTTCAAAAAGGGAAAACAGACTAATGGCAAGAGTATTTTTAAGGTGTAGAAGTAGAGAAAATCTCCATATTTGGGGATAAGATTCTTGCAATAATAGTAGAAATATTAGGAAAGATCATAAAATATCTGGAAGAAGAGGAAAAGTTAATTTGCACCAGGCCAATCTCTGAAATTACTAGGAAGGCAATTAATGCTTAGAGAACCTGTCACATGAGCACAAGTCTTGGCATAAATGAGAAAGGGAATATCCATTTCTGCAAAAGTAAAATTTTATTGTAACCTATATCAATTCTTATTCATCCCTACGAGAAATTTTTAAAATGAGCATTTTAACACATAGATTTCAAACAATCATATGCACAATTATTATGGTGATGCCAAGATTGCTTGAATTCTGCACAGGGGAGATTTAAAACAGAGGTGTTCATTTTCAAGTAATTTGACTACTGAAGATAATTTGAGGAAGAAAATGAAGCTAGAGAAGAAAAACAAGGAGAGAGATGATGTTACCAAATTCTTCTGTGTAATAGGCACAATTCTTGGTGCTTTGCCTTATTTTATACAATCCTTTAATCATCCAATGAAGAAACATTATTATATTTATTTTAGAAGAAAACTGAGGCTTTCAGATGTTAAGTTACTTTTTTCAGCATCACAGAGCAAATAAATGGGAGATCTGGAACCCTAGATGAGATCCATCAAATTCTGAAACCCATACACAATGGAAGTAAATATTTATAAGCAGGTATTTACCAAATAGACAAGAACAATCATATGACTAGGCAGAGGTGGGTTAGAGCACAGAGATAGTACAGAGGTAGGAAAAGCCCCAGGACCACTCCTGGAATATAAAATATACCAGGCTGGAAAGATCATACGGGGTCTTTCAGGAATGCATTTTACCTAATTTTCCTTCAATATTAGAACTTAAAGGATTTTTTTTTAATATTAGTGTAAGTGGTTTCGGTATCTCAGAAAGTGATGAAATATTTAAGAGAAGTATGCTTAAACCTTACTCAGTCTAAAGTATGGATCCTGGAAAATTAGATTTAAAGTTAGAAATGTTTCAGTTCCAATTCAGTCTGGATTTCCTATCTTTTGCTACTCAAAATTTATAGATCTTCTTTTCTTCCACTGTTTCATTTTTTCCCCTCTTTGTTATGGGCCTTCATTTTCAGTCTTTAATGAATTTGCCCAAATGTGTATCTAAAACAGTTAGCACAATGATCTTCCTTTCTTGGTTTGCCTGGTCAGCAATCTAGTAAGCTCCATGTAACATACGCTTTTTGTGTTTTCCATGTGGATGCCCAGGGTCTTTGTGTGACAGGTATTATGGTTAGATGTAAAATGTTCTCTGGAGAGCTCATATATTAATGTGCAGAGTTGACTTAATTATAAAGTCATGAAGGTTATAGTCACATCAGTGGAAAAATCCATTGTAATGGATTTATTGGGTGATAACCCGGGCAGGTGGAGTATGGCTAGAGGAGATGGGCCCCTAGGAATGTGGCCTTTGGGACTCTGCTTATGTCTTTCTTGCTGTCTCTTATTTCCGTCCTTCACAAGGCTTGAGCAGAGCCTTACTCTCTCCCCCTCTCTCTCTGCTTCCTGCCACCAATGCCCTGAGTTCTGAAGACCCAGCCTGACATGGACTGAATCTTGCAAACTTGAAAACCTTGAGAAAATAAATTTTCCTTCCTCTCACTTATGTGTGATAAGGTTGATTGGGTCAGAACATGAAAAATGTTGAGCGAAACAGAGAAAAATATAACATACTGACTGAAACCAGTATTCCCCTGGACAGGAACATGTCTCGACACATTTTGCATAAAACTAAGAGTCTACCATTTCAGACCCACCCAAACACATTCCCTTTGAGCAGAATCCCAAGGTGAGCCAGTGGAATCATTTCACACCTACCAGAGAGAGCCTAGCTTGCCAGGTAAAACAAAAGCCAAAATGGCCAGTAAGATGAGTTCACTGTCTAACAGTGACTCAGCCCTGCCCTTTGTTTCTGTACAATGTCTCACAGTTCTCAGCCGCCTATTTTGCCTTTGTAAAGGGAACTAAATGGAGGGTACTAATCCATTTGAAGGCAACTCATTTATCTGACTGAGAAGCTTAATCAATTTTAAGGTCAGACCCAGGGAACAAGAATAATCAGAATACAAACTACGAGCTAGAGCTAGATAAAATAAAAGGGAAACATACAAACAGTAGATTGTCCCACTAGCTACTCTGATGTTTTATTTTGGTCTGCCCTTCAAACCAATGTGAGTGTGTGTGTGTGTGTGTGTGTGTGTGTGTGTGTGTGTGTGTGTGTACAGGCATGCGTGTAAAGTTAAAAAAAATTAAAATATCACCACCAGGATGTTTTTTACAATGGGCATCATGCCTATGTAGTTAAGTGTTACAGAAGCGCCATTCATACCACTGGAGTTCACAATCTGTTAGCATTTCCATTTTAAACTCCTTCTGAATGAATTCCAAAAGCTATAGTGTTACCAGAGAGCCCATTAATTTTCAAATGTATATATAAAGTTAAATTAAAATGAGTACTTTGGGGTTTCTCTTTGAAATTTTAGGGATTCCGCCCTTTGATTCCCTTTTTCCATTAAATAATAACTTCCATAGTGTGTTTTTGATAGCAGATGTTGCAACATGCTAGAGACAGGAGAGAGACTGATTGGGGGAGAACTCCCTAGAGAGAGAGATTTTTGAAAAACCTTTTAGAATATTTCCACCACAATTCCTTTATAGACTATTACCACAGAGGCATTTTCCAGGAATAATAGATATTTCAGGAGTGAAAGGAAGCTTTCTATTCAGATTTACTTTCCCTGTGTCTTCTTTGGCAATTTCCCTCATTTTTTGTAGGACAAAATTCTATTCCAAAAATTGCTGGAAAAAAAGTTTCATGTCTTATCTTATAATTAAAGTGTAATACTGTTCTAGATGTATGCAAATAGAAAAAAATTCAAATATAATTTTAAGATATATCAAGAGATCATTTAGATACAGATCATTATAGCACTCTAAATGCTATCTCCTAATGTTAAAAATTTTTTATAAAGAAATGTGTCAGTTTGGGAGGCTGAGACCGGAGGATCCGGGTTCTCGGCCAGCCTCAGCTACCTAGTGAAGCCCTCCACAACTTAGGGAGACCCTGTTTCAAAATAATGAATAAAAATAGGGCTGGGGGGGTATAGCTCAGAGGTAGAATGCCCCTGAGTTCAATCCCCAGTACCGAAAAAAAAAAAAAAGAAATGTGTCAGTGATACAGTATACATCATGAGAGTATATAAAATTACTTTAAAAAGCATCATGTAAGAAATGTGACATTATTTGTATCTTTGGAACTTCTGTGTATTCTACTACCCTCCACTCTCACCTTGAGTTCTGGCTTCGAACATTCAAAAATAATTTTAAAACAAAGTTGAAGGTGAAAAAAAATTTTTGTTTTTAGTTTGTGAAGAATTAATATTTACTTAAAGGCTCTTGTGAAAGAGTATAGTAGGGATTATTATGTCTCTCCATTGAAAATAAATTCTTTGTTTTTTAGCTTCAAGCACTACATTTCTCTGATCAATCTGCCCATTTTTCCTTTTCTATGACTCATTTTGGTCTTTGCTTGAATGGAGCGCTCCAATTTCTGATCTCTCTGTGCCAGTATAATCTGTCTGCCACAGTTGTTTCCCTGCAGATACAAAAATAAGAGTGCATGATTAATAGCAGGACTCAGCATAACTGTGCTTGATTCTGTTGGCTTTCATCCAATAGAGAAAAGGAATCCAAATGATTATATGTGACCCTCTTATGCTCAAAGATATCCAGCAGTCATACTTTGTTGTTGTTGTTGTTGTTATTCAAAGATCTGAAAGGTTTCACATTGGCAAAAGTCCCAAGATAAAATTTTCTAAATCTGCCATTTGAATTGCACCTTTGAAAATTATTTTTCCTGACATGCAGTTCTTATGTCTTTAACACTTAACCACAGTATCATACATCTTCCTCCTTTGTTTAAGTGAAAAGGAGACTTATACTAGACAGATAAGCTAATTGCATAGAGGTATGGGATTCCTTTTGCTTTGTGTTTGTACACAGATTAAATCAATATTCTTTCACTGCGGGCCTGTCATGTTTCTGCATGTGTGTTAAGAGAGAGAGACACACGCACTACTCAAGAACCGATTTATTTATCTTTAATTGCTGCTCTATTTCAAGACTACCTATTCAGTTTATGTGTCCACATTTTTTTATTGGTGCATTGTAATCATACATCTTAATAAGGTAGAGGATGATAGAGGCACGCATGTACACATCACCTATTTCCTCCACCCCTCCTTCCTTCTTGTGTATGGCTTAGTGCTTGACTTTGATAGGTTTGTGAATGTACATCATGTGAATTAGGGTGTTTTCCTCTTCCCCTCTCCCATCTCCCTCAGTTAGGTCACTTTCTTTACTCATCCAAGGTTTCTCCTTCTTTGTCTAGAGTTCCCCCCGCCCCTCATTTCCCATTTTCTCCCTAGCTTCTGCAAAAGGCACCAGTGGGATCACATGTGAATCACTTGTCTCCTCAGACAAAATCTGGTCATGTCTAAAGGCTCCATCACATTTTCTCAAATTAATGGAGTTAAATTATTAGTTGGATAATTTGTGTCAGTATTGACTAAAACTAAAAGAAATGCAGGAACACTTTGATATTTAAACTGATCCAAAACTAGGGACTCAAGATGGTGAGCTTCCCATTGAAGTCACTGATCATTTTCTTCAAGAGTACTTTGGTTTTTTAAGTTGTTCCCACCTTCACAACCACCATACAACGATTATGTTGCAGTCTGGTAGCCTGGGACTGCAACAATATATTATGGAATACATATTCAAAGGGAAAGTATTTAGAATTTCATTAGTGCCAGCCCAAAAGGAGGGAGCATTACTTTGCTTAAGAAGCACTAAATGTAGATACAAAATATTTAGGAAATACAAGAAATGGAAAGAATTAGAGTATGCTTTCAAGGGTAACCAGACTAATTCAAGGGCAGATGGCTCTTCCTCCTAAAAACTTTAGTTTGAATAAAATGCAAAAGAAACATTGTTGGACGACAGTAGCTGAGATGAAATTTCCCCCCAGTCATCCTTTTATAAAAGAAGGCATGTGAAAAATATTTTTTAAACTCATATACCAGATTGCCCAAAGAATTATTTCCATTATATGAAAGTTAGGCAGCACTTGAATATCAGGGATGAATATCTGCTTTATGTGGAATGCTTCTTTTAAATGGATTGTGATATTAACAGTTATGTAAATAAGTGATAATTTCAATACTATGTAAATATCAACTTTGTTATGTGATACTTCTGAAAAATTCTACTGCTCCCCTTTACCTTTTGACTTAATAAATCAGTGAAACAACCTAAACTTTTTAGGAAACCCATAGGAATGTATTACCCCTACACATACCCCACATACTCTGGGTGAGAAAACCAGTGTTCTTTTCATGTATACTCATTTGTGTAGGTGGGCCTGAAGCTGACAGTTGACAAAGTCCTGCCCATTTACATTCAGTGTAACGGGGTGGACTTAGGGAATCAAATCCTACTCTTGCCACTTAGAAGCCATGGAACCTCACACACACACTATTCAATTTCTCTCTGCTTCAGTTTCCTTGCCTGAAAAAATGAAGATAATAGTACTATGTTTGCGTCCATATAGGTGCTGTGATGACTAAATGAAGCACTTCATGTAAGTTGCCCTATGGTGATTGGCACACAGCAACTGCTCAGTAAATGTCACTGTCCCCCAATCACCCCTTGAGGTCTGCACCCCAGGTAATGAAAGAAACCTGAAGGCAAAGCCATAGTCACAAAAAGATAAATAGTAGACTAACATTAGGAATATAGATCTTTCTGCTGATAACTGTAACAGCAGCAATATAATTACTTTTACTAGTATTAGGTACCAAACTTCATGTTGATTAATTGATGACATTTTACTCTTAAATATTTGAATGACATACTTCAGGAGAGTATCATATTAAGAAGTTAGATCTATTCATTGTGACATAATAAGGGAATTATTATAAACCTTGTACAATAAATAATAAAACCTTTTTCTTCCTTCTCATTTTTAATTTTTTTTTTTTGTACTAGGGATTGAACCCAGTGGCATCTACCTCTGAGCTACACTCCCAGCCCTATTTTTTTTCATTTTTAAACAAGGTCTCACTAAATTGCTGAGATTCGCCTAAAACCTGAAATCCTCCAGTTTCAGCCTCCCAACTACTGGGATTACAAGTGTGCACCACTATGCCTGGCTTTTTCATTCTCTTTTAAATTTATTTCTTATTTTCAGCTCTTAGAGAGCTTACAAAGAGGGTAAGAAACAAACTATGCTCAGAGAAGGAAAATGTTTCCTTCCCTAGCTGTTTGGTCCAAGCCCAGGACAACCAGAAACAGCCCCATTTTCATTTGGAAACAATACAAAACAAATTCTGCAATTACTTAAGCTATCAGTTTAAAACCAGATGCTTCTGCCTCCAAACCTCTCCAAGTGGAAACAATTATTGGTTTAAATGTTGCTGACTTGCCACTAATCAAGACCTACATTTATATGCTTATAAATGAATGTGTATTCACATAGCTAGTTTACATGGAAAACAAACATGTCCATGAGTCTTGGAGTTTGTGTTTGCCTCAGGTTCAACCATCTTACCAGGTATTACTAAGCGTTGGGAGAGACTATTTGGTAATATGCATATCACTAAATACTGGTGACTGCATCTAATATGGTCAGGAGAAAAAAATAATTTATTCCACTTATTAACTGCAATATTTTTGAAAATGTAGGAAATTCATGAGAATCTTAGTACTGGGTAAAGTATAATATTTCTTTACAAATGAGTGATTATTGGTTCACAGTAAGGTTTTAGAGAGTTAATTAAAATGATTACTTACACACACACATTCATATTCTCTCTCTAGCTCTGAAGCCAGTTTGAGTTCCCAAAAAACAAGGTCTGAGAGACTAATCTAATTTCCTTTTTGGACTGGTTGGCAAAACTGGTGAATCCAAGGAATGCATTTCAAGAAAATGCTTCTGGATCTTAGCAAGGTATTTAATTAGATTTTTTCTGATACTCTTACGGGGAAAAGGGAGAACTGTTTTAATTAACACAAGCCAAAGAATATATAATTATATTAGGGAGGTTAGTTAGTGAATGGATATAAGCCTGCATGAATATCTTGCAGTGTATCATAGAGTTCTGATATTGGACATTTCTAAGTTGGAATTTTTAAGTTCTTAGATGAAGATACTGAGTATTTTTTAAAATGCTGATCAAATTTGGAAATAGTAAAATGTTGAGATTGAGTAGAGTGAACCAACTCACTCCAATTTGCCAGATATTTCAAGTTTGAGCAATGAAGATCCTAAGCCCTGGGAAACCCATCAGTCCCAGGCAAGCTGGAACAATTAGTTACAATAGGTTGGAGCAGCAATTAAAGAGTTAGAAACTACTGGGCAGCACACAAGGCAACTCTGAAAGAGCCTAGTATAGTTAAGGAGCTATAAGTTGTTCTGGGTTGCTGGAGCATATGTTGGCTGACAAGAGCATATAGTTAAGAATCAGGTACCCTAGGATCTTAATTTTTTTAAAAATTGTGATGCTTAACAGAAAATTGGCCAGTTTATTTCAAGTGTGACAGTTCAGTGGTTTTAAGTATATTCAAATTGCTATATACACATCACCACCAATCAATTCAAAACCTTTTATATTTTCCCAAACTAAAACACCATACTCATTAAACATTAACTCCTCCCAACCAACATTCCACTTTTGATCTCTATGAATTTGTCTCTTGCAGGTATGTCATGTAATTAGAGTCATACAGTATCTGTCCTTCAGTAACTGGCTAATTTTGCTAGCATCATGTCAACTTTCATTCATATTGCAGTATGTGCCAGAGTTTCCTTCCTTTTAAAGACCGAATTGTCGTATGTATATACCACATTTTTTGTTTACCCATTCATTCTGTTAATCTCATCCTTTTGCCAACGCCCTTATGTTGCATCCACATTTTAGATATTGTGAATAATGCCTCTGTAAACATAGTCATACAAACATCTATTTGGGTCCCTAGTTTCAATTATTTGGAGTAAATATCTAGAAATTTCTGGATCATATGTGGCAATTATAATTTTTAGAGAATTCACCATGGTGTTTTCCACAGTAGCTGTACTATTTTACCTTCCTGCCTGTGTTTGTTAGCTTTTTTGTTGCTGTGACCAAAATACCTGACAAGAACAACTTTGAGGAGGAAAGGTTTATTTTGACTCATGGTTTCAGAAGATTCAGTCCATGATCATTTTGTTCCAAGGCAGAAACATCATGGTGAAGGAAACGGAGCAAAGCCACTGGACTCATGGCAGCCAGGAAGGAGAGAAGGAGGAAAGGAGGGAGGGAGAGAGAGAATCTGGGGAGAAGATAACCCCTTCCTAAAACCTTTCAGGGCATCCCCCAGTGACCTACTTCTTCCAACTAGGTACCACCTTCCCATAGTCCATTCATCTACCAATTAAGCCATATGATGGTTGAATCCATTGATGAGGTCAGAGCTTTCGTGGTCCAACCATGGCCCAGAAGTCTCACCTCTGAGTCTTGCTGCATTGGGGAGATAGTCCAGATACAAACTCTAATACTGTTACCAGTACACAATGGTTCCAATTTCACCACCACCAACACTCATTGCCTTTCTCTCTCTCTCTCTCTCTCTCTCTCTCTCTCTCTCTCTCTCTCTCTCCCCCGCCCCCGGCTTTCCTTCTTTCATGAGAGCCATACAAATGGGTGTGAAGTGAGTTGGTTACAGTTTTCCTAATGATTAGAGGGTGTTAACCACCTTTACAAGTAATTATTAGCCATTTGTAGCTCTTCTTTGAAGAAATGGTTATTCAAATCCTTTGCCCATTTTTAAACTGTGTTGAATGGGAATTTTTGTTGAGTTCTAGAAGACATATATATTCATATCTACATATACATGTATATACATACACACACACATAAATATGGCAGGATATATATATATGTATATATATAGTCATTATAATAAGATCTAGAGGTCCTTAAATGCCATCAAATGCAGTAAAGTAATTCTTTCACAAGATAAAATCATTTAAGAATTTTGAACAGATGGTGTTTAAATTCTAGGTGGTTCATAGTAGAGAAGTTGAGAAAGATTAAAGACTGCAAAGGCAGAAGCAGGGAAGCATCTTCTGATCTTCTTAATTTTTCATAATTGCTAATCAAGAAACAATGAAAACTTTTGGTACTGGAGTTGGAGAGGAAGAGAGGAAGAAATACACGAGGTTTTTAACAGGGCAATATAAAAGGGGCTGAATGACTGATGGAAGAAATCCAAGATGACTTCCTGTTCTCTGATTTAAGAGATTGAGTAGATGGTGACATCATTCATCAAATTCAGGAGTCTAAGTAAATTAGTAAAATGAGTTTCAGATAAATAGAATAAGAGATACCTGTGAGGCAGCCAGGTATATATGCCTAATTAGCAATTGAATATTCACCTGGAGCTCAGCTTTAACGGCTGGACTTAATACTTTTCACTGTGGAAGGGAATCTTGAAACCACAGATAGCCCAGAGTTACCTTGTGGAATTAGAGAAGTATATTGATTTCAGAGGAATGCCAAAATCTTTGGGCCTCACAGAGGAAGATGAGCCCACAAAGAAGAGCTAGAAAAAAAATCCACAGAAGTGGAATCTATAAGGATATAATTTCAGCTCAATATAAAAATGTTTTATAAAAATTAGAATTGTCAAAAACATGGGAAAAATTCTTTCCTTGAGTTTCCAGGCCCAGGAGCCATTGTGGGAAATGGGACATCCATGTGCCGAGATGTCTTGAGAGGGATCCTGTCCTTCGCATGGTTTCCATGCCATGAGTATACTTTTTAATGACTAGAAAAACATTCTGTCTCATCAGAATACAAGGTGAATTAACAAAAACCTGGGAGTTCTTCCCTTGTTTAATACTTGAGGTTTCCAGGACTGGTTGCCTTCATTAAGGAGAATCACATAAGCCTTTTTTTTTTTCGTTTTCCAAGTCAACGGCCAGGCAAATCCCACTCAGAAATTGCTGCAAATATTTTAGAAATATAAGCTAAAATAATAACTGTGATTCTCTTACAAATAATGCTTGCTGAAAGATTCAGGCTTAATGGCCAAAACATTTTGGTTCCAGTGAGATGAGTAAGAGAACGTGCCAGCATTTCACAAGGCAACTCCCCTTGTGTCTCAGGAAGGCTCTGTGTGTGCTACAATTTTATTCACAATTATTAAACATGAATGGGAGAACATAACGAATAAAGGAAAGATGAACAAGAACATAAAAACAGAATTGCTCTTGTTCTCTGTCCCAAGTCAGGAGGTTTATAGAATTCCAGGGAAATGGAAAACATCAGAGTCAAACTCTCCAAAGAGCAAGTTGATAAATCTCCCATCCTCTAGGCTGGAAGAGAGGGCAACCTTTGCCTCTGAGTCCTTTATTTCGTTCTGTAACTCCTAACTAATGAGGCCCACCTGCCTCCACATGCTGACTGACAGTACAGCTGCGTTCCCTCAGACAAGGTCTGCTCCAAGCCCCACCAGACGTGGATGAAGTTCAGATCGCCAGTTAACATAATCTCATTGCTGGTCTCCAAGGAGTGGTAACTGGCTTTCCAAACATATTTGCAAATAGTCTGGGAATTATCTCTCTATAGTCCACACATAGGCAAAGCTGTTTAGGAATAAATGTAGTAAGTCCTTGTTGTCTCTAAGCCTGATCATTTATTTTTATTAGTGCATTGTAAATATACATCATGGTGAGGTTCAGGGTGATGAATACATATGGGAACTAAACCCCAGCCTCCCCCCACCAGCCCCTTGGGGATGAGAAAGTGGGGGTTCTACGAAAGCGGTACCATTCTGAGTATCCTTATTTCAGTATCAGACAATAATATCAAACAGATACTATTGTTTGTTAGAGATATAAGTTTGGATATCTGTCCTTCAGTTTTCTTATCTGTCCAATGAGATTATTTTGAGGATTAGATGAGTTAAATTCATAAAGCAGTTAGAATAGTGCGGGTACCTAGTGTTCAACAAGTGTTACAGGATATGAAGGGCTTATTGTGTGGATTCGGAGAACTCCTTAAACCATCTGGTGTCATTGATGAACAGGCAATGGGGGAAGGTCAAAGATGCTAAAAAGATTAACCTGTGGTTCAATTTCTGAACAGGTTATCTCATTTGTTGAACTACTGGTGTGATCACCTTTTTATACTTATTCTCTGGGGCCTAGGGTCTCCTGTCTTTCCCTGATGAGGAGCTATTTATGATATAAGGACATCTTAAAAATCTTCAGCAAGCTGAGCTACTTGAGTTCCAGGCAATAAGAGGTTTGAAGACAGGAGAAAAGCCAGTTGCTAAAAGATGACATTATTTAATTCATTAACTCATGTTTTTAACTAAGACATTTTTATATTTAAAGCTGCCACCATCATTGTCACAACATAGAATTTTAGAGTTAGAAGGGGGTCTTTGACTATTACCAAATCCAACTCTTTCATTTTACATATAAATGGGGAAACCGAAACCGATATGTTAAGTTGTTTGTTCAATATTTCTGCACAAATCAGTGGTAGGGGATAAAACCCACCCCTCCTGGTCCAGTTCTCTCATTCACACTTTCATTCAACAAATATTTCTTATATCCTCATCATGTGAAAGACTATGGAGAGTTAAGAGATAAATCAGTCTCAGCCCTGAATAATCTTAGAGTTTAGAGAAGAATTCCACCGTGTGAACTGACAATTATCATGCTAAGTGCTACAAAGTTGGGTGGGATGCCAGAGAGGTTTGGAGGGCTCTATTTATAACAAGTACTTGTCACTGAAGAGGACCTACTGTATGTCGCTCACTGTCTTAGACTCTGGAAACACAAATATGGACTTTGCCTTTCAAAGGTTTTAGAGCTGATCACAAATTCAGCACAAAGCATCCCAGTGCTTGTTGTGAGTGTCACAGATAGTACAGAGCTCATGGAGTTTAGAAGACAAAGAGCTCACCAAAGGATGGGAGAACTGAAGAAGGTGAAAATGGCACTGGACTTTAAAGGAAACAACAACCAGAACAGACTGTTTTGTGCTCAGAATATATGCGATGAGGGCTGAAATGTTATTCTTCTTTATGTCTTTTCTGAATATGAGTCTTTCCTCCATTGTGATGGCTATTCTCATGATGTTCTTTTTCAGAATTTATAAGAAAAGGGTTAAATGCGATGGACTTTGTGCATCCCTTTTGCAAAATGTTTTCATTTCAGTGAACTTTCTAGTTTATCCTTTTTCAAGGATTCCTTCTACATTTAAATGAAATTTCAAGATCATTCACCCATTTCTTTCTCAGGATCTCTTTCTAGTTCTCTCTCAAGTCTTTATCCTAATCCAGCCTCTTAAAAATGTTTCAAAATAGATTTTATTTTTCATATTTCATTATTTTCCAAACATTACTCAATATGTGACTTTAAAGTAAAAAGTTTTCCAAAAAAGAAAATTGTCACAATGTTTTTATTTAAATATTTTCCAACTATGTGTGAATGCATGTGTGTGAATTTAAAAATAAGTATTAAAATTTACTCAGTTGTGAGAAAATTAGTAAATGAGAAATTCAGTGAATAGGAAAACAGATTAATATTTGTTGCCTAGACATTATTATCTAAACTTGTGTGAACTGGGGATTTTTCCAAATTAAATATGAAATCATCAACTCAAGATGATTAGGATAAAAATGATGTAAGAAAATCAACTTTTAAATAGCTATAGTATGCTAACTAAATTTCCTAGGAGTCTTCAAATGTTTGTTTAAGAATGGCCAAGACGATTGAAATAAAAGATAACAAAGTCCCCAAACAATTCTTTGAAATCATATTCCTAAATGTTTATAAATTCTCCAATTCTCTATATTATTTATGGAAAAAAGGTACTTTCCCAGGAAGGAAACTTCACTTTGACAAACCATTCCATATTTCCTTTGCTAGGAAATAAACCAGATGGTTCCACCACAGAGAATTTTACTTGGTAAAAATTCAGAAATACAGAAAAACTTTATTAACTCTTTTGGTCCTGCCTACTTGTTAATTCCCAGAAGTGCTTATCTTGTTGAAAGATAACAATAATCAATATATATTTAAAAAATAAACAAAAAATCTGGTAGTCAGCAACAAGTAGTTGTAGGGATCAGTATGATATTTGAGAGCCTGGACTGGGTTCAAAAGGTAGGAATTTACTGCTTCCTAAGGAAAAGAGAGCAGATCCCATAGATATGCTTTGGAAATGTTTTACTTTAAGTATAGCATTTGGCAGTGTTGACAAATGTATATACCTCTGAAGCCTCAAGTTAAAAATAAATAATATTTCCATCACCTAGAAAATTTTCTCTTGTCCATTTGCAGTCAACCCTCATCCCCTTACAGACACATACCACTGCTGCCCAGGAAGCTACTGGTTTTATATTTAGTGGTACAGTTGAGTCTTATCTAGAACTTCATGTAAATGAAACCATATAATAGCTACTCCCTTTTGTCTGGCTTCTTTTTGCTCATTGGTTTTGAGACTCACCTATGTTGTTGAGTGTATTAATAGGTAGAATGCCTCTGAGTTCAATCCCCAGTACCGCAAAAAAAAAAAAAAAAAAAAAAAGAATATCTTTAAGCATTTTTCATCATGCAGGTTTTCACTATAGTTCCAAAATCCTTTGAAAACTGGATTGACTTTTTTTTTTTCTTTCAGCACTTTAAAGATTTCATATCATTGTCTGGGGACCCATTGATTCTGGTAAGAAGTTAGCCATTACTTCTGTCATTGTTCTCCTGTATTTGGAGTGTCTTTCTCAATCTATATAGAGAATATTTTTTCTCTCTTCACTTTTTATTTATTTTTTTAATTGGTACATTGTAATCATACATCTTTGTTAGGTATAAGCTGGTAAAGGCATAGAGGCTCTATTACGTGCACCTTAGACCATTTAATATTATCCCTCAGGTGCTAAGGCTCTGCTCATTAACTCTTTTTCTCTCTTCTTCACATTAGAAAGTTTCTTTTTGATTATTTTTCTTTGTTCTTTAGGTTGGAAGATACCTTTATTCAAGATCACTGACCTTCTGCCTGACCATTGACCCTCTCCTGCCATTTGCTTTATTTTAGTTATAACTTTCCATTCTAGAATTTCCACTGTTTTTTAACTTTTTAGATCTCTGTGAGATGTCACTATCTATTCCCTCACTAAGATCTTCTGTTCTTTTACTTATTTGAACACATATTTCTTTAATTCTTTTAACTTTATTTATAATGGTTCTCTCAAGTCTTAATTGGATAAAGCTAACATGAGAACTCTTAGCATTGGTTCATATTAACTGCTTTTTTAGTATAGAATTCCTTCACATGTCTAATTTTTGTTTACATACAAAACTTTGTTAATTGTAGAGAAACTACATTCTGTTATCTTCTTTTTAAGAGTGTTGATTTTTGTTCTAGAAGTAGTTCAATTGCTGGTGCTCAACTTGAACTTAGATAGGTTTGGTCTTATTCTTTGTTAGCATGTGGAAAGTCCAAGGAGTTTTCCAAATCCCTGTTAATTGGTCGTATTTCTCTCTCTAGGGGGAAGGGTTAGAGACTGAGGCCGTGTTACAGTGGATATCAAGTAGATCTTATTCTACAGTGCGGCCCTTATTCATAAAGTATGGCTTTACTGGTGTTTCAGCTGAATGGCTCAAATCTTAACAGCATATTAACTCAGTCCCTCCATGCCACTTGGGCTGAAACACCAAAGTCCTCCAACACTTTATGGACTCCAGTTCACTGGAGAAACTGACTCCACATAGAAGGCAAGTGTGAGGTTCATCTTATATGCATTCTTCCCCTCAGAAAGTAAGGCTTGTGCTGCCTGTTATCTAGAGCCTGGAAACAGTTGTCTCATATTTTGTTCAGTATCATTGTTGTTTATGGCAGGATGCTAGTCTTGTTCCAGCTATCCAGTCTTAACTAGAAGCAGAAGGCTTCAACAGGTACAAAATGACTTTGACTTCTGGTTTGGATGACTAGGTAGAGATGGTCCCACTAACTGGCAAATGAAATCAAGGATAGGGGCAAGTTTGGGAGGAATGATGAGTTGAGCTTTGTGTTTCATAGAAGGTTTGAAGGAAGCTGGTAGTTATAGGGATAGTTTTATTCATTAATACACTTAGGATTGGTCATCATTTATGCATGCCCAAGTATTCACCCCTACTATTTTACCTCTAAAAAGTAAATACAAGCCGGGCGTGGTGGCGCACGCTTGTAATCCCAACATTCGGGAGGCTGAGACCGGAGGATCCGGGTTTGCGGCCAGCCTCAGCTACCTAGTGAGGCACTCCGCAACTTAGTGAGACTCGGTTTCAAAATAAAGAATAAAAAAATAGGGTTGGGGGTGTAGCTCGGAGGTAGAATGCCCCTGAGTTCAATCCCCAGTACCGCAAAAAAAAAAAAAAAAAAAAGTAAATACAAAGAGCATTGATTTTGACCATTCCTTGGGTTATTTTAGAATTGAAACCAGAGTTATAGGAGAAAAACATTTTTTTTCTAAGTGACATGTTAAAAATGTGAGGATTTTCTTTTCTTTTTATGAGGAGTAAATGAGAATTAATTTAATCTGGTGGCGAAACTGTTTCTCTCCTTTTTCACCCTCCATAAGCATTACATCTTGGTTACAGTAGACCAGATATAACTGTGCCACACACAGTCTTCTGAGTGAAATATGATTCTTTCAATGTACCAACCACAAACATGACAAATTGGAAGAGTATGAGCAATAATGGTGAATATATTTGGGTGTTCCTGTGAGCTAAAAAATCAAAGCAAAAACCTACCATTGTACAACTGAGCCATCACTATTCCACTAGAAGTTTCAGTTTTACCAGTTGTAGGATAAAAGCAACCAAGGATTAGATTATAATACCCTTTTGTTAGTAGTTTAAGAGTAGCCACTGGCAAATAGAAATTATACTATATCCATTTCTGCACAAATCCAGGGCAGTTTCTTGTTTGTATAGAGCATGTGGCATTTCTCATAGGTAGTTAGCAGTTTTGGGGGACTGCAACCCTGAGCCAACAGTTCACAGTGACTTGGATCCTTTGTCTTCCTTTCTTAAAGATATATAGATACATATTAATGCATTTTAATTTGAACTAAGTTACATGAAGACAAACAGCAAAGTACTATGGCTTGTTTTGAAGGTTATCAAAGAAGGTGAAATCATTCATGTTTCAGTACCTTTGAAATTTCTGAATGACCATTGGATAGTGGGCTGCTCTCAATTCTACATTTTATTTAGCTAGTTATCTAAATTTCTGGTGCCTAACTCAGTGCCTAACCCATGGAAAGATTTGTGTTTGGCAAATCTTTCCTATAGAATGAACACCTATCCCAATTACTCTGGCATAGGGGACTCTAAATAAAGGCAACATACTGATACTCCAAGGCCTTCAGTCCAAACCACCAATGAATTGGTTTCAGAGCTTAGAGGAATGAAATAGGCATTCTTTACCCTAGAAACAGATGTTGGCCAAACTTCAATCTGAATCTTGGCCTCATCACTTATTTCTTAGTGGTGTGATGGTAAATAACCTACTTAATATCTCTTTGTGCCAGGCGTAGTGGCGCACGCTTGTAATCCCAGCATTCGGGAGGCTGAGACAGGAGGATCCGGGTTTGTGGCCAGCCTCAGCTACCTAGTGAGGCACTCCGCAACTAAGTGAGACTCGGTTTCAAAATAAAGAATAAAAAATAGGGCTGGGGGTGTAGCTCGGAGGTAAAATGCCCCTGAGTTCAATCCCCAGTACCGCAAAAAAAAAAAAAAAAAATCTCTTTGTCTCAGTTTTCTCATTGGTAAAATGGGATTAATAACTATACTTCATAGAAGTATTATAAGAATTAAAAGATGAGTAGAATTGTATATATGCTGGATATATTAAGATATATAGTTATTACTGTACTATCATTGTCAATGAATCATTTTAAGAGAATACATTTATAAGAATAACCACATTTATAAATGCCAACCAGAAGTAAATATGCTTTTGTTATTAAGCAAAAATATGACTATAGACCAAACTTTTCTTCCAGAAAATAAATTAGTTCTTATACAAGCAAACTTTGAAATATTTGCATCCTATTCACATTAGTAAAGTGATATAAAACTATACTTACTTGATAACTATAGTTGTTTGAATTATATCCTCTTGAAAGCTATACTGAAGTTCTAACCCCCTCCCCATTACCTTAAATGTATTTGTAGATGTAATTAAGTTAGGATGAAGTCTAATTGATTAGGTTAATGCAATGAATGGTGTCTTGATATAGGCAAGGAGAGGGAGATACTAAAGTGCAGACACACAGGGAAGAAGGCCATGTATAGATGCAGTCAGAGATCAGAATGATGCAGCTGTAGGCCAAAGAATGATAAAGAACACAGAAAACCACCAGCAGCTGGGAGGCAATGAGGAAAGACTTTCTTTACAGTCTTCACAGAGAGTATAGCCCTGCCAACATCTTGATTCCAGAATCTAACTTTCCAGAACTTTAAGAGAATAAAATTCTGTTTTTTAAGCCACAGTGCCTGTGGTACTTTGTAATGGTATTCCTAGGAAACTGATATAATAACTCAATAAGAAGGGGGACATTTTTTTTCTCCATGTTTGTAAGTTCATTGTGAAACAACGCTTTAAGAATGTCTTTAGTTGGATTTGTTTAAAATACATGGTTTGTAGGCAGGAACTTCACACTTCATTTTCCGTTTAAACTTTTTTTTTTTTTTTTTGGAGGCAAATGATATTTATAAACTATGGAAAGACAACTACAGGAAGAGGTGTTTTAAACATGGGGCTATGTTTAGTAATGTTACTGATCTTGAAGGAGTGTGAGTTATATTTGAATACAGTGGAAGATCTTCATAATGTTTTCCAGGAGACTAGGTTTTTGAGTTCTATGTGAAGGAAACCATTACATGGGGGAAAATATTGCTTTATGGGTCTCTGGCTGGGACTTATATGTGTTACGTATGAGAAAACATTGAAATTGGGGGAAAGAGAAACATTATAACAAAGCAATTTCATATTATGTGCCAAAATGTCCAATTATGATAACTGTTCATTCAAATTCATTCTTATTCAATTGCTTTTGTTCACACTTCTGGAGTTGATTTTGCTTCCAGTTTTAAAAATACATCTTGTTTGGAAATCAAATAAAAATTTAAACAAAAAGTCTTTCAACCCAAAGCATACAGAACTCCTTGAGGTATCCCAGTTCTGCATAGAAAGCAGAGGAAACAGGAGCAGCTCCCTAAATTTTGGACACAAACAAGGGTCACTCAGTAGCAGGGGACATGTAGGATTTGTGCAGCAGGCAAAATGAGAAAGAAGAGAGAGCTCTGAACTTAGAGTCCAGATAATTTTAGGACATTTTTAAATTCAATTACATTTATGTTTCTTTTTAGTTTCCTCACTAATGATTCTTACCTCATTATTTATACTTTTATTTTCAAAACAGGGTGTCATTGTGTTGCCCAGGCTTGTCTGAAACTTATGGGGCTCAAGTGATCCTCCTGCCTCACCTGGTGAGTAGCTAGGACTACAGGCATGTACCATCACCCTGGGCTTCTCATTGGTCCTTAAAAAGGATTGTTTGTATCTCCAGTACAAAAACAAAAAATGAAAGAGAGAGAAAGAGAAATCAAAGTAGAATAATTTTTTACATTAATAGAAGCCCAATCAATGTCTTTTCTTGTTTCCTGTTGAATCTTGAACACATATTTGAAATCATTTCTTTGCCTTTAGATGCTGGAACTGAGCAGAGGCTGGAGGAAGTGCTAGCACTGAGTTCATAGACCCAAGTAATGGTTCAATGACTAGTAAATTCCAGTATCTGTCATAGCAGTGCAGAGCCTGTTAGATTTCCCTTGGGTGGAGTGGAAGTTCCCCTCCACACTCAGTGCCTGGGATCACCTCTTCAGGTGTCATCGCATTCCTTCCCAGCGCGTGAAAGAGGTTTCTCTTCACTTTGCAATCCCAGCAAGGTGGAAAGGAAAGTGTATCGAATTGGGAGCAAAGAGAAATAGTCCAAGGTGTATCTTTCTGATTTATCTGGTCCCTAGATGGAAAATCAGCAGAGGAACTAGATTGATCTCCAAGATTGTTCTGGAGATGTGTGAGCAAAGGTATAGTTTGGAGTCAAGCAGCATTGGTTTAAATCTCAGCTTTACTACTTAGAGTTATCCCATCTTTGACAAATCATTTAGCCTGAGTCTTAGAGACACCAGTTGTAAAGTGGGAGAGTATTTAATTGAAAGGGTTGTTATAAAGATAGAATAAAAAATATTGGAAGCATCCGATACAAAGCAGGCCATTCGTAAACATTGCTTCTCATTCACTAGAATGGTGGTTCTTTGGCATGAATCAGAATTAGCTAGAGGGCTTGTTAAAACTCAGAAGTGAGAGGAAGGGCCCAAATTTCTGATTCTGTAGGTCTGGGGTGATGCCCGGGTGATGCTACAGGTTCATTGAAAACAACTGTTCTGAACCAGAGGTTCACAAAATGCAGCACTTGGGCCAAAATTGGCCCACTGTCCACTTTTGTAAAACAAAATGTCCTGGAACACAGCTATGCCCATTGTCTGTGGCTGTTTCTGCTCTTCGAGGGCAGAACTAAGTAGTTGTGACAGAGACTGTATGGTGTGCAAAGCCTAAAATACGTACTATCTGGTCCTGTATCGAAAAGTGAGCACTTCTGCTCTAGACTGTTATCTGGTATTCCTTGCAAGATGTTGGAGGGCTCTCACAATTTGTTTACAACTTCTTCCCTATTAAGAGGTCTATATGTTTTCCCCAATACTAGAAAGCATGACCTTTATAAGCCTGCAGACTAACTGAATCCAGAGAGACTGAATGGTACTCTGGCAGGACAGTTGTTAAGATGTCTCTTTCATGTGAACGCCAGCTCAATCGCTTACTGCTATGTGGCCTTGGATAAGTTATTTCCTATACATGTTAAGTAGGGGAAAATAATGGTATTTATGATATAGAAGTATTATGAGGATTAAATGAGTTAGCATATTTAAGCACTTTGAAAAGACCCTCAATAAGTGTTGGCTACTACCTTTATTATTTACTAAGAAAGAACATTAAGAGTCAGGCATAGTTGAGCCAGGCGTGGTGGCACACGCTTGTAATCCCAGTATTTGGGAGGCTGAGACTGGAGGATCCGGGTTTGAGGCCAGCCTCAGCTACCTAGTGAGGCACTCCGAAACTTAGTGAGACTCGGTTTCAAAATAAAGAATAAAAAATAGGGCTGGGGGTGTAGCTTGGAGGTAAAATGCCCCTGAGTTCAATCCCCAGTACCGCAAAAAAAAAAAAAAGAAGAAGAAGAGTCAGGCATAGTGATGAGTGCCTGTAATCCCAGTACTTAGGAGGCGGAGTCAGAAGGATTGCAGGTTTGAGAACAGCCTCAGTAATGTAGAGAGACTCTTAGCAACTTAGGGAGACCATATTTCAAAACAAAAATAAAATAGGGCTAGAGGTGTAGCTTAGAGGCAGAGTGCCCCTGGGTTCAATCCCAGTTTCACACACACAAAAAAGAAAAGACTTTTAAGAGCCAGATGTGGTGGTGCATGCCTGCAATCTCAGTACTTGGGGGACTGAGTTAGGAGGATTGCAGATTGGAGGACAGCCTCGTCAATATAGAGAGACTCTCAGTAGCCTACCAAGATCTTGTTTCAAAACAAAAAAATAAAAAGGACTGAGAGTGTAGTTTGGAGGTAGAATGCTCCTGGTTTCAATCCCTAATACAAAAAACAAAAAACAAAACATTAAGGGTGCTCTGCTCTCAAAATCACATTTTCCCCTTCTGGGCTTTTAAATTAGTATCTGAGATCATTAAATGTATTCTCTGCATGTTTATGATAGCAACGAAACCACTGACTCTAGTTTAAAATATTTCATCACAAATCTTACTATCTCTAATGATTATCAAAAGCAAAGAGACAGGATTGCATTTTTATTGGGGTGATTCATTAGAATTAATGGCAGAATTAATCAGACCTTCCCCAAATCCTTTTTCTCAGCTGCCCTTTGTGGAGATCTTACAGTCTTTTCAGAAGTGGGAAGGAGATCAAAGGTTCTTTAAATCAGAAAATCCAGCGTATCCTACTGAGGAATCTCTGTGGTCGAGCTTAAATTTCTACCCTGGGTAAATTGTTCCGAGTCTGAGGTTCTCTAGAAGTCTTAGGGAATGCTGGGTTCTTTGGAGGTTCCGTCATAGTGCTGTTTTGCATGTAGAACTTTGCCTTCTAATAATAAGTGAACTGGAGGCACCAAGTGTGCAAATGATAAAATGCAGAGACTCCATGGGGGACCTGAACACTGTCACCCAGCGCCAGTCTCCTTCCCATCCTGTCTGGACTGCAGCACTAGATGCACATCTTAGTTTTTCCCTCGTAGAAGGTATGAGCCTGAGCTTCCATGTCCTCTTTTCTAAAATGGGCTAAAAGAATAACATAGGTATCATGAATACCAACTATCCAAGTGTATGAAAAGTGCCCTGCAGAATCCCCACGCCTGTAAAAGGCTCCACCAAGACTATAGCACCTCCCACCCCCCACTCACCACTGTTTGAGCTATGTAACAAGACCTGATGATCTGTCTTTATTTAGCCCTTTAAACATGGTTTCCTAAATAATAAGAACCTGGGTCCTTTGAGATGAATTGTACCCCTCACTGGGGAGTGATGTGGGGTGGGGGAATTGCTGACAGAATTAAAAGCAGCTGGGTTCAGGCACAGGCTTTCCTTTAAAAGGGCAGTTCAGGGAGTACCAGAGAATGTCACAGGACTCACTTAAGCCAGGATAAATTAATTGCTGCTTGGGAGCAATTAATTGGTGTGGGAGAACTCTTGTGGTGTTAATGAAGCAATTAACACTTGAGTTAAAAATAGTAACGAAGTTCAAGTTGAAACAGATGGAATTAGAAGCTATGGCTGTGACCTGGGGTAGTTATTAGTGGAAATGAAGTGAACACTCAAGTATTTAAAGAAACAGAAGGGCTAAATTGGTGAGGATTCATACAAGAATTTTTTTAAAAAATGCTCTCTAATCATTGTTTTGCATAGGTAAGAGAATATAGTATTAAAGAATTAATTTTTATTTAAAAACATGGGTGGATGGAGAGTTTATTCCTACACCTGTACAACTATTTCTCTGCTTCAAAAGTAAGGCACAATATCTTATTCATATTTCTCCAATTCTATATTTTCTGGTGACAGTTTCAAATTTACGGATGAAACCTACATAGGCCTATTCATTATCATAGCAGATCCAAAGCTGCTGAACAAAGCTGTGATGTGCACCTTTCTCTTGAGTCAAAACCACACTCTGAATCGTGTATCTCAAAGGTAAACTTCCAAAATTCAACCTTCTTTTACCTCTTCTTCTTTACTGTCAACCACACAAAAACTTTCCTTTATCCCTTAGTGCTAACTCTGTTTCTTGGCTCCTGGTTGCAGAAACTGGTTTCATGTGCCCATCAGAAACTCTGCAGCCCTCACTCCAACACTCTCACAGAGCAGCACAGATTACCTTGACTTTCAGTATTTCTGTTTCTTTTGGTAGAGGATTGAGAGGTAACCAGCAGAAGTCTTAAACTAGTACAAAGACATCATGCTTTATATAACAATTTGGCCTCTGTAATACCTCAGTATTGCCTGCTAGAAACTTCATAAATACATGTTAATTAAAAATAATTAAAATTATTATTAAAACACAAATGATTTCCAAACAGAAAAGTTTTAAATCTGAGGGCTGAAATACTAAATTCAATATCAACTTTATACCACATTTTTCATGTAACTTTATACATGTCTTAAAGTTTTATATAACCTTCAAGTATACAACCAGGACTTCTGAAAGACTCTAGGGAGCTGAATTAAGGATAAAAGGTTAAAATATGCTTTGTCTGCTAGAGAATGTGGTATTTATACAAAATCATCTGGTTTAGAGTTTAAATTTCCACTCTAGTTCTAATTAATCAAGAATTTAAACTTCAGAAGGCAAGGAAAATTTGACTAGGTTGGTTTGACCAAGGTTGGTCTAACCAAGATTTTTTTTAAAAATTCACTTATTCCTAATTTATTCCAGAATCTTTCTTCCCAAAGGGGTTTATGTTCAATTGGCCATGAACAATAATCAATGGGGCTGACTATAAGAAGGTTGACTTATTTGTTGTTTAGATGTTACAGAAACATCTTAAAAACATTTGTAAAACATCAACAGTGACAACAAACAGTTCAGAATTTAACATTCTTAGGAATTAAACTATGGTGTGAGGGGATAGCCAATGTGGCATAGTGACACCACTGAATGGAGGAAAAACTGTGGAAAAGAAAAAAGAAAAAACCATGGAAAAGGGAAGTAATGTGTCTCCAGGTTGAGATGTTCAATAAGTATAAAAAATAAGTTGTTACAAAAGAAAGAAGGCACTGAGAAATCACTGACCAGGGCTATTGGAGAATGACTCCTTCTACCACCAGTGCTTTGCACAGCTGTTAAGTTGTAATAGTCATCTTTCAAGATTGAATCATGTCTGTTTAATAATTTCTCAGAACTGGCTCCTTGGTGGAGAAGAACTTATCAAGAGGGTCAGAAAAATTACACAATGATCTTAGGACGATGTGTAGAAAGCGTTCTGGTGATTACAATGATGTCTTTGTTTTATGCCAGAACATCTTAATTTTATTTGGCCTCCTTGATGCTGGCACTGGAAATCACAAACAGCTGTTTTACATCACTGCTCATTTGGTACATTCCACATAGTCCATCAGTTGTTAAGTGCAATCAATCAATTATTCAATTTTTTAACAATCACACGGCCAGATAAGATAGGCTTTTTTTTTTTTTTTTAAAGACCAAACAGTTTCAATTCTGTGGCCAGTAGCATTTTCTACTAGCCATGGACCTTCCTCTCTCCCACTCATATTTTTCCCATTGCTCTTAGCACCCATGACTAATAATGCCATGTGCTTAATTTCAGGCTGTGCCCTTGTCCTCGTCTCAACTTTATTAATTCACCCAAATCCTGTTTCCTTGAGTGAACACCACAGATGGCATCTTTTATAATTAGCACATTGATCACACAGATTTAGTACTGTTTAGTGGATAGGAGGATGGGATTTTTCCTAGTGGTTCCAATTTATTCCCTACACTCCCATCCACTGCAGTACTCTCACTTATCAAAATTTTGTGTTTCTATTGTTGAAGAAGCTGAATTTTTTTTCTATCATGCATATATGAGAGTAGATATCCTCAGGAAAAATTGACTACATAAATCCAAGTGGTCAATATTTTCATAATGCATTATATGTAAAACCCTGGGAGAAACTATTACTGACTTTCTATTAAAAAAAAAAAAACTATTGTTATGTAGTAAAATATCCAGTAAATATTTTTTTTAGCAAAAACCACTTATAATGAGTAAAATCCTCTTTAATACAAGCTAAACTTAAGGGTAAAATAAAAATTAATGAAGTATTTTGTATATTCTTCCAAATGTTGGTTAATTTGATGTGAAATAAATAATTTAATCCTGTAGCAATAATTAATGGTAATCTAGATAAATTTATAACCTGTGAACTTGGCAATAGGAAGGGAATAAAGGAGAGACTGAGAAAAATTAGCATAAATTAAGATGCATGGAGAAACAGTTAAGATGATGGGATTTCCCAACATTGAAGAAATCACATTTGAGCTATATGTCAAATAATTAAGTGTGCCTCCTTGTGTCAGATTTGTAAGGTAGAAACTGCTGGCATTGCTAGTGGAGAATTTAGAATGACCAACCACAGCTGAGGGCCTCTGTTTCATGGGAGAGAAACCCTCCACAGCTATTAGTAGTGGTACTGTAGACATGCCATCTTCCATCACTGGCAAAATGAAATTATTCTGAACCAGTTCCTCAATAATAGTGCAGTACCTGGTGTTTCCCTAAATCCATACTATCTCAAGACTCACTTTCACTCTGTGTTCTTGGAGCAATGCTGGCTCTGATTAGGATGATTTGAGACATTTCTCAGAATTGAAAACTCCATTTACCAGTAAATGGATTCTGATTCGAACCTCTAAGTGGCTCTCTCAGTCAAGTTTATAAAAATAGTCGGCATTGGTACCTGTTCCTCAGAGCCCACATTTCTGTCTTGATGCCAGTCTTCATTTGATTCCAGTCATCTGCTCATAGTGTCTAAAAGAGCTCTATTCCCTTGCTTGCATGCCCCTTCTTAGATGCGCGAGTCCTCCCTTCCTCCTTCCCTCCCATCTCCCTCTTTCCCTGCTTTGCTTCCTTCCTCCCATCTCACTATGTTACCCAGGATGGTCGTAAACCTCTGGGCTCAGGTAATCATCCCACCTCAGCCTCTTGGCTTGCTAGGACTTCAGGTATGTACCACTGCACCTAGCTCAAGGATTTATTATTTTAATTGCTATAACTAAAGATGATTTAATTTCTCCTCTGATTGCTAGTGAGTAAAGAAAGGCTATGAATTTATTTATATTTTGAACTTCTGGCAGCAAGCCAATTCTGAGACAGATTGCTACAACCAAAATCAATGACTTTAATTGCAATGAAAAAAAAAAAAAATTGAAGTAGAGGTTAACGTATCATGAAAAGAGAAGAGTCCAAAGGGAGAAGTATATCTGCTCATATTTTTAACAAAGATGTCCTTTAAGGATCTTTGGGGTCTTGGAATGAAGATCATTTCCTTGGTTTCAAAGGCAAAGGGCACAGTAGACTTCCATTTTAGGAGATGATATTAGCAAATGTCAAGCTCTGATATTGTGTATGCAATATGTGTGCTAGGCAATCTGAAATTGGTCCTGGAGTTTCCTATGTGTTCAGTGACTAGATTTCTTTTTCCTGAACTTCAGCATCAAATTTTGAAAACTATTGTTTTTCTGACATCTATTGTCCAATTCAACCCATCAGATGCCACCCTAACCTGTCAAATCACAGGAACCTACCTGCTTCTTCTTGGAGTAACTGACCGACCCTCATCTGACCCAGTTGGCTAACCTGGACTCCCAGTCCAGGCTTTCACTGCTACCTTTGTATTTCCCATCACTGCCTGGCCCATTGCCACAAGTTATGAAAACTTTCCGAGCTCTGCAACACATTCTGCCTCACCTACTAAGAATCCTTTTTCAGGAGGAAGTGGGCCATGCTGATTATCCTACCAAGAAATAGATGCTTTCATGGCTTCTGTCTCTGAGGGGAAAAAATGTATAGATAATATTATATCAGAACTAATAGTATCAGTAAAATAAAAAAGGTTGGATCAAGCCGGGTGTGGTAGCCCACACATGTAATCTCAGAGAGGCTGAGACAGGAGGACCCGGGTTCGTGGCTAGCCTCAGCTACTTAGTGAGGCTCTCTGCAATTTAGTGAGACTCTGTTTCAAAAATAAAGAATAAGAATGCCCCTGGGTTCAATCCCCAGTACTGAAAAAAAAAAAAAAAAGTCGGATCAGATAATTTCTAAAGTCTCTAATCTAAATGCTGAGGGCTGAGGTTCACATTTTTGTAGACAAGAACATTGAGGCTCAGTGATGTTAACTTTCCAACAAAAAGTGAAAAGGTGAAGTTGCCTATTGCTAAGTGTGGAGGTAACAACAGAGATGAAGCAGGTAAATATTTAACAAATACATCTCAGGGAAGGGGGATTCGTGATTTGTAACATTTCTGTGATGGAATTCTACAGTGCTAACTTCTGTGGTATAAATACTCCCAGGATAGCTAATTTCAAACTACCAACCAGCTGCAAAATTCCCTAAAATTTAACAATCTCTTTTAGGAACTGGTACCAGCCATTTCATTTCCAGCACACTCTCAATAGTTCTGGTTTTATAGTGATAATATAAGGACCACTTATTTGGTCCCACTGTCCTGAATTTCCCTAACCTTTGTAGGTAAAGTCATTAAACCCCAACCTGTGGGCATGGCATCATTCCAGATTTTGAGAAAAATCTTATCCCTAGATTTGAGGAACATAAGGTTCCTTACCCCAGTGATTTACTGGCTCAGCACGGAGCTCTTTGGACTTCTTTATACCCTTGTTCCCTGTCTTGTTTCTTAGTTCACTGTGAGAATATCCAGTCTCCTTGGGGACTGACTTCCTTCCAAAGAACCCCATTTACCTTCAAATGTGAGCTTCTATAGATGGTAACTAAAACCCATCTCAAGGCACATATGTGAGTTAATTTTACTCTACTTCATTGTTTTATCCAGTCACACAGGTGAGAACTAAAACACTGAGAGAGCAGTACAGCTTAACTGAGGAGAGTTCACTGTTCCAAACTCTAAGAAAGCCCTTCCTTGAATGGGCCCCTCTTGCCCTCTCACAAGCCCATGGCAGACTTCATAACATCTCTGAGAAATGCTCATGATGAGTAAAGCTTTCAGGTCCATAGTCAATGTAGAAGTGCATTACTTCTAACAGCATTGAGCTGCTTTATCTTCTTTCACTTCTGACCTATGAAAGACCAAAAATGCATGAAAGCATTTTCTTTGATGCTGAGTCAAAGAAAAATCATATACAGGTGTGTGGCTCCCTCTTGAATAAAAGACATTCCATTATGATGTCACCAAAGATATACTGGATTTGAAATGTAGCCTAGGAAACTCTTCATGAATAGCCACGATTTTGATAGTAGAATTTAAAAAATACTGGTGCTGGCACAAAAATGCATGAATAGTCATACATGGTCATGGCCACAAATCCTAGTTCACTGAACAACTTATTAACAACTCTGAGAAAATAAGTCCAACAATAGAGAAACAAATACATTATAGTGCATCCAATAAATGAACTATTGTGCAAACCTTTAAACTTTTAATAGTTATGAAGACTACATTAGTCACATGAAGAATGTTTATGATTTGTTAGGTAAAATTTTGTATCACTATGACTATATTTTAAAATGTCCATAGGAAAAAAATACCTAGCAGCAAAACCTTCCAAATTGAAACATTAGAGTTGATAGAGCTAAGCTATTATTTTTTCCTATTTTCTTAATTCCCAAACTTTTTACATTATGGCTACATTGTTCTTATACTGTCATATATCCAAGCTAAAAAATAATAATAAAATATAAAATTTGCAAGCATCCTGGATCCCTAACCAGGGCCCCTACCACTGTTCTGAACATGAGAAAAGTCCTTTTGCGAAAAGGACCCTTGTTGTCTCTTGCAAGCCTATGGCAGACCTTATGGTATCTCGGAGACCAGAAATACCAAATATCAAAAAACAAACGGTGACAAAGTTAGGACACTGGAGGTGAGTAGCTGCCATTCATGCTTTTTTTTTTTTTTTGACTCCTATAAATGGCCAATGTCCCTTCTTTGTTATGCTCTCCCTGCACTGGAATGCCTCACTTATGGTGGCATCTCTATTGATTACCTCTTTCTCTTCATTGTGGTCTCTGGACCCTTTATTCTACTGATAACAAACTTTATACCTCCAGCCTCTTCAGAACCTTGAGCCAAGAGAAGGCTGTAGCTTTCTCCTGGCTTCCCTCCATGGCTTCCAAATCACTGGTCATCCCCACTCTATCCTTCTTGTGGCTTATGTTAACATACTATCCCACTTCTATTCCTCCTTGGTAATATCACTGACTTTCTCCTGAAGACTTCCTTTCTTTCATGGAAAACTGCCATGCAACTATTTCCCTCTTTGCCCTTACCAGCAAAACCCAAGTGGGGATCCAGGATGCTTGCAATTTTTAAAATTTTATTATTTGTTTTTAATCTGGATGTTATTTAGCATGAGAACAGTGTGACCATATTATAGAAAATTTGGAAGCTGAGTGTGGTGCCACACAACTGTAATTGCAGTACTTGGGAGACTGAGACAGGAAGATCACAGGTTCGTAGCCAGCCTCAGCTACTCACTGAGGCCTTCTATAACTTAGTGAAACCCTATTTCAAAATGAAGAATAAAAAATAGGGCTAGGGGTGTAGTTCAGAGGTAGAATGCTTCTGGGTTTAATCCCCAGTACCGCAAAAAAAAAAAAAAATAGTAAGAAAAGAGAAAAAATAATAGTTCTATATATCATTGGGGTCAGTCAGTGCTGTTATCTCTCTTCTTATACCTGAGTGGCTAAAAACTGCTGGGGAAAAAAAATAGTTCTGCAAAGTGGCACTGATACAAATTTGTGATCTCTCAAATGCAATTGCTTTCTTGATCCTATTTTATTAATGTTTACCAGAAAGAGAAAGAAATGTTTCTGGAAAACAAAGTCTTAAGTTGCATGGAGTTTGTGCCAAAATCAATTGATTGCCTCTGAGCTCAAAATTCACCCTTTAATATATGCTCTGTGATGATGAATGGAATTCCTTGAAGCCTTTCTCTCATAAAATGAACATGATGTCATTATGCTTTTCAGTAGAGGGTGCAGGAAGGGCATTGCTGGAGGATGCGGCTCTCCTGAGGTTTCTGGCTGTAGCATGGTAGGTCAGCAATGTGGGTGTGTGGACATCTGGTGACCCTGGGCCTTGGTCACTGTCTCAGAATTCACTGTCCCTCAAGAGCTTTGCAGCTTCACCATGGCCTAGTGATCACTTTCCTGCTGCCCTCTTCACTCAGACATCCTGTGATCCAAGGCCTTGCAGAACACTCGAGTCCCACTCCTACAGCACGCCCATGCTCTGGCCACCAGAGGGTTCTTTCCTGCTCATCCTCTGACTGTAGATCAGCTCTGGCTAGCAAACCAGCAAACCTTTCTACCATCCACTTGGTGGGAGGGGCGGTGGGATTGTTCATTCTCCAGTGAAATTTGAATTGCAGCCTTGGGAAGGGGCCCCCTTCCAAGTTTTCCCTTCTTTCTCTGCCCTAGAGTACCAGAAGAGTGCTTTTGTATTCTGTATTCTATTAACATAGATTAATCATTCCAATTCTTTATATTAAATCACTGTGTACTTTCAATTTCCTGATTAGATCCAGACTGACAGAGCCCAAGAACCAATCTCATTAACACAATGAGGATGTTGGTCAATGGAAGATTTGTCTCTCTTTGGTGCTTCCACTTCATGAAGTCCTACTAGGACTGTTCTTCATCCCCCGGTGCTCTAACTTCTACCCCCTCTCGCTCTGCCATTTCACTGAAACATTCTCTCCGAGGTCACCAATAGCCTCGCAACCAACTCTAATGGGCAGAATTTTGGACTTCATCTTATTTGACATCTCTGTTTCACCTGACACTCCTTTATTTTGTGACACTACATTTTCTTAACTCTTCCTTATACTTCTCTGGCAAATCTTTCCCAGTTTCTTTCTTTTTTTTGGTACTGAGGATTGAACTCAGGGGCATTCTACCTCCGAGCTATACCCCCAGCCCTATTTTTTATTCTTTATTTTGAAACCGAGTCTCACTAAGCTGTGGAGTGCCTCACTAGGTAGCTGAGGCTGGCCGTGAACCTGGATCCTCTGGTCTCAGCCTCCCGAATGCTGGGATTACAAGTGTGCACCACCATGCCCGGCTCCCAGTTTCTTTCAAAGGACCTTCTTCTCTCCGCCTATTTCTTCAGTGTGGGTGTTGTTCCAGGATTCAGTCTATAGTCTTCTTACTTCATAAAATTTCCTGGGTGTCTTTTTCCATTCTTATGGGTTCAATTCTCTTTATATAGGAACACATTTCAGATCTGTATGTTCAGAGGCCTAGAGCTCAGATTTTTATCCTGAGCCTCATCTTTCATCTATGCATCTTCCCTTTGATGACTCATAGGCAACTCAAGCTAGGTGTGCCCAAATGATATTCTTTTCTGCCTAATCCGTTTTTCTCCTCCACTTTTTGCATCAGTGAATGACACCACTCATCACCTTATGTAAGACAGAAACACGAGTGGTATTTCATACTTTCTTTCCCTTTCCCATAGTATTAACTTTTTGTCACTGTGACAAATACCTGGGGAAAACAATTTAGAGGGAGAAAGATTTATTTGGGCTGATGGTTTCAGAGGTATTAGTCCATAGTCACCTGGCTCTATGACTTTGGGCCTGAGCTAAGGCAGAGCATCCTGGTAGAAGGATGCGGTGGAGGAAAGCCGCTCAGCTTATGGCCATCAGGAAGGAGAGGGAGGGAGTGAGGGAGGGAGGGGGAGGGGACAGAGAGAGAGAGAGAGAGAGAGAGAGAGAGAGAGAGAGAAGAAGAAGAAGAAGAAGAAGAAGAAGAAGAAGAAGAAGAAGAGAAGAGGAGAGGAGAGGAGAGGAGAGGAGAGGAGAGGAGAGGAAAGGAGAGGAGAAGAGAGAAGATGAATAGAAGGAGCTGAAGACAAGAAATACCCCGCTAGGGCATACCCATGGTGACTGACTTCCTGCAACTAGGCCTACCTCCTAATATTTCCACTACCTTTCCATGATGCCATCAAATTAGCAGTCCATCAGCAGATTAATCCACTGATGAGGTCAGAGCCCTCATGATCCAATCACTTCCCCAAAGCCCCACCTCTGGACATTGCTGCTCTGGGAACCAAGTCTTCAACACATGAGCCTCTGTGCCTCTGTGAGACATTACAGATCCAACCATAATCCCCATTTTCCAAATAAACCTGTCACCACGTCCTATTGACTCTTCTCGTACATAGAAATTTCTTTCTATCTCCACTGTTCATACTTTATTAAATGGGTAAAATCTGAAAAAATAAGTAGGAATTTTATTCAGGGAATAAGGGACAACATAAGGGGGAGAGTATTCCCTATGATGACTGTTGCTTATACAAAGGTGCACAAGTATAAAATAGTAACCTGCCATGATGGTTAATTTTATGTGTCAACTTGGCTGAATATAGTACCCATTTTTTAATCAAACATTAATCTAGGTGTTGCTAGGAAGGTGTTTTGTAGCTATAGTAACATCTATAACCAATTGACTTTAAGTAAAAGGATCTGCCTTCAATAATGTGGGTAAGGCTTATCCAATTTATATTGTCCATGCACCTAATGATTCAAGATAATTAAAAACAAGTTTTTCAAAGACAAAGACATTCTACCTCAAGACTACAATATTAACTCTTGCCTGAGTTTCCAGTCTGCCTACAGATTTCTAAGTTTCCAGTTTTTCTCTATGTATGTATGTATATATGTATGTATGTATATATGTATATGTGTATCTATTATCAGCCTTCCATAGCCATGAGTTCCATATTTGTGTATTCAGCTGTGATAAAAAATATATATTTTTTAAAAAATTGCATCTCTCCTGAAAATATACAGACTTTTTTGGTTATTATTTTCTAAGCAATATAGTACAACAACTATTTACATGGTATTTACATTGCTACTAGGTATTATAAGTAATTGAGATGTAATTTAAAGTTGATATAAGAATATTCATAGTTTATATGCAAATACCATGCCATTTTACATAAGAGTCTTGAGTGCCTATGAATTTTGGAATCTACAGGGAATGTGGAACCAATCTTCTATGGATATCAAGGAATGACTGACTGGATACACACACACACACACACACACACACACACACACACACCCTTCTAAAGAACCCTGACTAGTATACCTGCAAAATTTCTGTATTTGGCTACTTGACCAGATATCTACTGACTGATAGCCAACCCCATGGATGGGCTTAACTCAGAGTCCCAAACTCTGCATTTAGATCCTTCCACATTCAACTTCATCACAAGATGTGAAAAGCAAAGATCATGTTTTTCATATTCCATGTGTAAAATCATGTGGTATCTGTGGTAAGAGCTGTACTTCCTAACAACTGGTACCAGACTTTGTTGAAATGTTCATGAGAAAAAATAAAATTTAAGGGAAAAAAAACAAAACAGCTTGGTTATCAGGCAATTAACTGGCCTGATGTTAGCATAGATTAGTAATTAACTTCTCCTTTGAGCAGAAAAGTAAATAATTAAATTAGTGCAAATAGATGAGAAGAAGTAAAAAACTAAATTCTGTTTGGCTACTATCTCAATATACCTTTTTTTAAAACAAAGAGAAGCTGTGAGAGCAAAGAGACAGCAAGGAGCCTGGGTTTGTTTGTACATTCATTTCATTTTGTTTCTGGTGTTGGGAACCAGTAGAAAGAAAAAGTCTTGTCAAGTTAGCCTCTGTAGCAGTCAGGAGAGCCCATTTATGCTGTCTGGTTATCTAGTGATTTGAAGGTGGTTAAACATTGTTGAATCAAATTTACCTTAAGAAATGATCTTGACTAGTTCCACATTTCTGTGACTACCCCACATCCTAAGATGTTGCATTATATTAATACCAAGAAAGCAAACACAAGCATAGGCTCTTTATTCAAGGAACAAAACAGCAGAACTAGTGACCCTCCTTCTCCAGATATGGTGCTGTGACCCATGCTAACTCCACAGTTCTTGCATAAACTAAGAGGACTCATTCCTTTGTTCATTAGTCAGACAAATATTTTAAAGAGTTGGGTTTTTTACCCCCTACTTTCAGAAAGGAAATGAGGGGAAAAAAAGCACAGGAATTCTTTTAAAGAGTTTTAGTTTTCAGTAGAGACAAGCCAGTTTCAAATTAAACAAGATGACTAAAAACTTCAAGTTAAAAGTTTAGCGTCATATGCAAGTTCATTGCACTTCAAGTGCGAATTTAAATAATTATATCAGAATGCATAACCTGAAATATAATCTAATTATCAATTCAATTGCATTGAGAAATCACAAAGTAAGCCCAAGAAAACGCTAATGACAGTATAACAATAGAGAACTGAAAATTTGGGATAGGATTTTAAAGCATTATTAACTGTCTCAAAAAAGGATCGTCCAAATTCAGTTTTTTTGTCTGAAGTGTTCAAGTAAAATTTGATTTGACCTTTCTCTTAAAGATCAAAATTGCCAAGCAACCAAGTTTGTAGGTCTCTTGCTGGCCTTTATGACAAATTTTAGTGGTATATGATTATAAATGTCAGAAGCTAAACAAAAGCCAGGAATTTTTCTGGTTTCTATTGTGGAAAGTTCCACTTCTGAGTCTCATCTTAACATTACCAGCATCAACCACCATTTTAATGTTATAAACATTCTAGAAAGGCACAAGGACTTAGCAAAACAAGGTGTAAAATACTTTCCTAGCACCCAAAGATTTTGTTAAGTTGAAAGAGTAAAAAGTCATGAAATTTGGGTGGCAAGGAAAATTTTAAGAATGTTTTTTTAGCAGGGGCACTAGATTATTACCCTAACATGAAATGCAGTTACCATGAAGACATACATATACATACATATATGATACTACATACATATACTTTTTTTTTTTCTTGGCAGTACTAGCAATTGAACCAGGGCCTGGCACACAGCAGGCAAGTACTCTACCACATCTCCAGCCGTATGGCACTACATAAAAAGAACAGACTAATCTCAAGACTCCATTCACAGGATCTGATTCTACTGCAGACAAAGGCACAAATGCTTTCTGTCTCAGTTTTAACATTTGTATAAATTAAGTAATATTGTGAGAGGAAAATAAAACAACAAAAAGCAATGGCATAGACTTGCTTATCTTGTAAATATCACATTCTCACTCAATGGAATAACACATACTAAGTCCCTAAAAATAAGCTCTGGGATACAATAGACACTTGAATGTTTGCTAAAAAATATTAATTAATTAAATAAGTAAGTGATTGTTTTTACACAATAGGGAGACTTTCTGAAATTCTTTCATTATTTAGCAATGTTGTCACATTAGGCACAAAACTGAAATGTTCAGTTCCAGCTAAAGTAGCTGTCTAGCATTGGAGGTCCAGCCATGCATTGGTTTTGCATTAGTTATGCATTAATAGGGGATTGTTTGGTGGTGGGTGTCAATTCTGGACCCTCAAGGAATTTATATAGCATCACTCTATTCATTGCTGAATTAAAGATGCTACAGGTGGCTTTGCAACAGAGAGCCCCTTGCTCTGTTTTTATGATTCCTTCCCCCAGAAGTGAGGGAAATGCAGAGGCAGGATTTTCTTGTTGGTAACAGCTGAAGCCCTGCCAGAAGTTGGTCTCAGGAGTGGCTGCCGTGAGGACTAGTCATAGCCAGCATTTGGGAAGGGGTGGGGTTGGATGGTGGCTAAGCATCTCTCAGCTTGGCCTGTGTCCCAGGAGGAGGGAGAATACTGGAACTGCAAGGAGTGTGATGGGTGAGAATGAGGCAGACTGGCCTGTGACTGTCTCCCTGTCAGCTCCCCAAAGGTTGGCCTTGCTCAGATGTCACCAAGGGAGAACCAAAGGCAACGTATGTAAACAACCACAGAGATAATAAGAGGCTGGGAAATAAGACTCAGTCAAAAGGTTTAAGGAGTAGGAATGATTTATCCTAAAGAAGGGAAGGCCAAATGATATGTATTGGGGCTACTCATGACTCAGTAGGAAGAAATAACTGCAGCTTACTGAGCTCTTACACAATGAGTCAGGCACTATACTTATCACCATTTTATCTTAATAGTAACCCAATGAAGGATCACTTTACAGATGAGGAGACCAAGGCTCTCAAAATTTAGCAACTTATCCAAATCACATGGGAGTAGGGACAGAGCTGGGATTCTCTTCCACGTCACCCTGATTGCCAGTGATGGCTACCTACCTGGAAGCGATGGCTCTATAAAGTGGTCTGTTCACAATGGATGTAGTCACAATCCCAGATTTGATGGTCTAGAAAGGCAGGAGGTGTCTGCCTGAACATTCCAGGTCTCTAGTTGTATTTTGCCTGCTAATGGAAACACGAATTTCAGTTTTCTTCACTCCTCTCTACCCACCAGATGCCATACTTGCTGCCAGGCTGTCGAAGGACTCTTAGCTCAACTCTCTGAGTGACTCTAAGCCATAATGGCAGTTTCTACACACACACACAGACACACACACACACACACACACACACACACACACATACACCCCTCAAAGATTTTTGGAATGAAGTCATATGCTGCAATAAAATAGCCAAGCTCTTAAAGTAAAGAAGGGTAGGGATCTCACTTAGCCATTGTTTCCTGCAGAGTTAGACAAGAGCATAAAATAAAATAGTCACTACTGTAAAGATGCTTCAGGCAGAGACCAATACTGGGGATGCAATAACAGTTCCTCTCATCCTGGGCCCATAGGTAGCACCATTACAGAATGATCTTAGTTTATGCCTGGCATTCCCAAATCCAGAGAAACAAAGAGAAGGACCTGGGATTACCTGGTTTCTACATCACTCCTAAAAAACCCACCCCCAAATAATCTTGATTTAGACAATAGCTGGACTAGATTCTATATTTCTATAGGTGAGACTACTCTAAGACTTTCTCACCTGGCTCTGACACAGTATTAGTGCTTCCTAGGTCCTCCAAAATGTCAAGACCCACTCCCATTTACTCTGTTCAATTTCTTCAGGCCATGTACATTGACTCCACTTTCTTTCTTTTTCTTTTTCTTTTTTTTTTTTTTTTTTTTTTTTTTTTTTTTTTTTTTTTTTTTTTTTTTTTTTTTTTTTTTACGATATTGGGGATGGAACCCAAGGTCATTCTACCTCTGAGCTACATCCTCAGCTCTAATTTTTATTCTTTATTTGGAAACCAGGTCTCACTAAGTTTTGGAGGGCCTCGCTAAGTAGCTGAGGCTGGCTGCGAACCTGCAATCCTCCTGTCTCAGCCTCCCAAGTGCTGGGATTACAAGTGTAGGCTGCCACGCCCAGCTCACTGACTCCACTTTCAATCACCCTACCCTTGCATTTCATCTCCCAGTTCTGGTCCTATGTATGCTGTGCTCCAACCCCACCCCATTCCATACTGTTTCCTGAATACTTCCTGCATGATGACAGCTCTTGAATTTTGCTCCTGCACTTCTCTGAGCATGGAATTCCTGTGCTGTTTAAACTGACAAACTCCTCTTCATCCTTCAAAGCCAGCAATGTTATATGTGAACATGTCCAAACCTTATGCTCAGTGGCAACTAATGTGTAGCTATAGTGTGGCATTTATCATTATGCATTATATTTCCCTACTTCCAAAGAAATACACATCTTTAGTTCATCTACTGATATAAACACCCATGTCACTTTCCCATTTTTGTGCTTTCTTCCTTCCTCCAGGGCATTTCCACTTAGGAGTAAGTACCCATGATCCTGGAAATGTAAGAGGGGTCAGGTGGAATCCAGAAGATGGGAAGCAGGAGGTTAGTTTCTTGGGATTTGTCCTGGGTTTAAGACCTTGGGTTTCTATCTCGATTATACCCCTTAGGTCATCAAAGTTGGAAAAGAGGTAGCAGTTAAGTTCAGGAACCCTTTCCAGAAATGAATCCTACATTTGTCTGAACTGTCCTTAGAGTTCAATTGGAGCTTGCATGTGAGTTAAAAAAAAATGTAAATGTCTGCTACATAGTTACACGTAATAAATATTTGTTCCATTGGCTTGAACAGGAGAAAATTCTCTGGCAGTATGCAAGTTTAAGTTCTTCATGCAGATTTGATCTTATATATAACTTAAATAAATCCCCAAATCTTCTCTAACCTAGCTCCATTCAATTCTTGATGCTAAATCCCTGAAGGGTCTCCCTGTCATTGAGAAGGAATTAGGCTATTGCCAACCAATGCCTGTATGGTCCTGATTGGTAGGTAGCCAGCAGCTGGGGGATGAGGAAAGTGAAATTCAGATGCCTAGAGAATATTAAAAGCTCAGGCATTGGCTGAGGAAAGCAGATACTATGGGAAAATGTGCTAAGAAACCATAATGAGAAAATTATGTAGTGCACACATGTGGGAAGAAGGTTTGGGGGGTCTGGAGGGGACCAGGAAGGAGGTGAGACAAGAAAAGATAACTGAAAACTGAGAAAGCACCTAAGTTGATTTTCCTTGACTTTTCACATCTTCTCTGGATGTAGCTCTTACCCCACAGTCTATACACCTAAGCTGCTAGTCACCAATCAGAATGGGGCACAGGACTTATAAAAGCCTAAGAGTACATATGTTCCTCTCCCCAAAGCTGACCAGAGACCACAGCATCCTGTGAACTGGAGCTGCCTGGGACCTAAGCTGTCAGCTGGACTACTTCCTATGGGGGGAAAAAAAGTTAAGTCTCAAGGAACATAAAGAATGTACTCAAGGTCACACTGAAGCCAAATCTTGTTCTAGGTTTTGATATATTGTGCTCTCAATATTTAAAAACAAAACAAAACCTAAGAAGTTTATATAAACTTTTTCTATAAATCACCATATTTTTCAAAGGTAGTATTCTTGTCAACTCATAAACATCTCTTTATAGGTCATAATCAGCCTTTTTTCCCCAACAAACCACCTCACCCTAAAATGCTGTAAGGAAAGTGTTTTGCTGATTGTATCAATGTGTTTTATAATGGGTTTGGGAATATGTTTCAGTATATTTATATGCAGCATCATTTGATGGCCTCAGTTTAAATCTTGGCTAAGCTCTGCAGTAGCCACAGCCTCTCCAATTCTCATTGTTTCCTTCTGTAAAATGAGGGTTTATTTCATGTGGGTTTTGTGAAGATTAAATGTGAAATGCATAGAAAACATTCAGTACAGTGACAGGCATTAATCCTCATTAATGCAAATATTATTATTTACGTGCCTTTTTTTCTTTGCTTACATTGCTTAAAGTTTTCATGCTTTATTTCTTTTGTATTAGGTTCTTTTTTTTGCAGTACTGGGGATTGAACTCAGGGGCATTCTACCTCTGAGCTACACCCTCAGCCCTATTTTTTATTCTTTATTTTGAAACCGAGTCTCACTAAGTTGTAGAGTGCCTCACCAGGTAGCTGAGGCTGGCCTCGAACCCATATCCTCCGGTCTCAGCCTCCCGAATGCTGGGATTACAAGCGTGCGCCACCACGCCCGGCTCTTGTATTAGGTTCTTAATTTCCACCCTTTTTTTTTTTTTTTTTTTTTAGCTTGTCTAGCCCAGTTTTCTTTAGATATGTCATTCATTTACTCAACAATAAGTCATGAGGGGAATAAAGATGAAACAAAAAGCTCTGTACCCCAGAATCTTCTTCCAAGTGACAGTGCTCACTGCGGGCAGTTCTACGATCACTCTGCTGTGAAAACATTCTGCCGTAAACCCAGGAGATATGATGTCTACTTCATATTTACATCTCACTACACAAAAGTAACTTGGAAATTATATGAGTATTGAAGAGGCCTGCTTTAACAAAACCAAAAACTGACAGTAGCTTCTGCCAAGTTTATTTCTATTTCATGTAGAAATCCAAGCTGAGGTGGTTTGGAGGGGGCAGGGTCTCATGACTCAGCAATTGGGTGGTCTAAGGATCCAGATTCCTTCTATTTTATTTCTTTCCCCATTCCCTGAGTATGGCCTTCATCAACTAGTTAACAATGCTCTTACAACTACATCCCCTTCCAGAAGAACTGGAAGGCAAGAAGTTTCTTTTTAAGGGTGTGACTTGGTAATTGCTAGCAAGCCTTTCACTTGTATCCTGTGGTAGACTGAAATGTACTCATATGGCCATACTTTGCTGCAAGAGAAGCTGGGAAATTTAGTCTCTAACTGGGCATCCACATACCTAGCAAAAATTCAAAGGGAAAGTAAATACTGAGTATTAATTTTTGGTACCTACTAAAAACAGAAAATTGGCTATGGCATGAAAGAAACTGGCCAATCAGCCTGAACCTCATGGTCACAGGAGCCTCAT